>JAMKCH010000633.1:0-41302 GCA_023653785.1 Ophioderma brevispina
GACACACTACCGTGTGGTTTAATAGGAACGTGTTTATTACGCCGATTAAAAGTGATTCAAAATTTTCTTACTCAAAAATATAAAAATGATAAATAAAACAAAGTTTTTTCACGGGGACTCGAACCAGCAACCTTTATCTGCAGACTTAAATAAATATACTCATTGCGTTACGACCGGTGTAGAATTGTAGTTATCGTCCGGCGTACTCATGTCCGGGGACAAATGGTGAACAATAGGGCAACGATTCAGTTGGCTCTTCACTCTTTATTCAGTATGTCTATGGAGGGCGGGATGTGGCTCCGCCAGGACTATATTCTGATTTACAACGGTCTGGGAGAAAGGCGTTGTTTTGTTTATACTTGAATCTATAGTTTTTTACTATTACTATTTACTACAATCATTACACTAGCAATCAATCGACCATGAACGTTGCCGGTGACTAAGAGGTTATTCGTGGGGTCGGTTAGCTAAAAAATACGAGTGCGCTAGCCCCCCCCCCCCCGAAAGGCAATCATATGAAAGGGATATGGGGTGCAAGGCTGGCGCTTCCTATACACCATCCGTTTACACATTCCAACACCTCACTGGCATGCCATAGATAGGGTGCATCCTGTGAATTCACCACATGTGCAGATAAGTGTAGAAAATAAAAAAAAAAAAAAAACCAAAAAATTTTGAATTATACTTAATCAAGCGTGGTAAAGACGTACAAAAGATTTGGGTAGGATTTGGGTTGGAGGTCCCAGTAAATGGCGGATCAATTCTGACAATCATTTGGGCTGGTCCGGATTTGTCATAAAGATGTCCCAAAAAAAAACATACAATCAACTAACAATTTAGAAAAAAATAATAAAACTGTGCATTTGTGAGATATTTGATTTCTGTTAGGACCCAGATCCTAAAGCTAAATCCTTCGCATTTTTCTTCCATCCAATTTGATGCATCATAACTGGAGATATTGTCAATTGAAACCAAAGATAAAATACCCTTGGGCCATTTTCACTCTGAAGGTTAAAGAAAACTAAAGGTATCAGGTGTTGTCTTCATGTGTGGGATTTAACACTGTTTCAAAAAAAGAAGGTTGTAGAGATTGAGCAATGCATTATTATGCTTGAACTAATCAATATATTACTTTCAAACAGTTGAAACCCATGAAATATGTGTGGGGGAAATTGGGAATCACTCTCAGGGGGAACAGGAATCATGAAATTCATGTACAATTTGTGAATTTTATGCTGAAAGAAGGGGGCAGCCACAAAGGTCCTGTTGGGGACAAAAGTCCGGACATCACTCTAATGGGGAGGGTCAATTTCCCTACCCATTCCCTTACTGTTTCAAGATGCAGGAAGGAAACATGTGCGAAGACACCAAGCATTGAACAAATAACAATAACCGGAAATGAGGTGGTGTCCAAAGGCCTCGGTTTACTTTCAGCGAGGGTGGTTTATGTATCTACCTTCTGCTGAAACCTGTGTAAGGCTGAGACAAAAAGACTGTTTGGATTAGAATTCCCAAGGCTAGATGTATTTTATTGGCAATTGTGAATTATAAAACTTATAATTATGTTATATCACAAGCAGCAGCACTTTCCTACTTTTTTTATTTGAATTTTCAATAGAGAATGGCTCGAAGTGATTTTAAATGGAAACGCTGTTGATATCGGGCTAGGCAAAAACGGCCCAAACGTGTTTGCAAAGTCTCAGATAATTGCCTTACTCCTGAACAGACCCTAAATTACACCAACTAAAGATATCTTATGAAAGCTGGGAAATTCTCGGTAAGAACTCAGTCACCTTCCAGTTGAGATGACACCTAAGTTGTTGGCCAAAAAAAATTGATCTTTGATTGTATAGTTTTTTTTGGGACAGTCTGGATTACGGAGTGGCCGAGCTTTGAAAAGTGCTCTAGTTTTGGAGTTACCCCTCCCGTCGGTACAACAAAACACAACCACTTTTATTTTAATGATAAATATATAAGATTTAAGAAAATGATGGTTGTGTTTGGAATATTTGGTGGCAGGGATGATTTTAGGCCGCAAAAAATGCATTTTATACATTGCAGAATGGGTTCGGATACTCGTTGTGGTGACATGTGATAAAAAGGATGGTTTTTTTTAAGGAAAAAAAGTGATTTGGGGCTAAAATTCTAGACCATTTATATTTTGTATAAAACAAATCTATAATATAAATGTCAGAGATTGATAGTATTGCATCATGATTAAAATTTGTTTTGCTAAGAAATCAATAAATCTTGATTTTCTTAAGTTTTTAGCTCAAAAACGTGATGTTTTGACCCCCAAAACACCCCTGCCACCATAGTTTTTGACCACAACCATCATTTATTAAAATTATTAATGACTATCTTTCGAATAGAAGTGGTTGCGTTTTGTTGTACCGAGGGGAAGGGTTGTCGACAATTTTGCAGTCCAAACCGCTCCACTAATAGGGGCATTCGGTGACAGAGAATATGCAAACAATGGGTGAGAGGCAGCCAAATTTGCCAAAAAAACAGGTGGTTTCGGGTGGCAAATTTGCTTAATTTAAAAAACAGGTCTTTTTTGGGCAAAATGTTCTAAAAAACGGGTCTTTGGATGACAGTGGTAAAATTTGCAAAAAAATATGGGGTCTTTGGGTTACAATTTAAACATATTGGGTCTTTGGATGACAACGATGCTGAAAATTGGGGTCTTAACATTCTTAAAGTGGGTGTACCCCGGGGTCCTAGCCTCACTGATGTTATCCACATTGCATGCATATTTGTCTTCAAAAGTAGATAACATGATTCGAGTTCCTATATAAGCCAAACATATTCTCAATATCGATGAACAACTTAATGCTAATTGACCCATAAATGAGAAGAATTTATCATTTTTTCCGGCAATTTTAACAGTAATTTCCTTTGTTTTGATATGGCCTAACCAATAGGTCAACTTACGTTACCGGTACGATAGATATGGAGGAAAGGTCACGGGGTTAGTCTAGTATATTTCATGGGTTCCCATGCACCACCAACTGCCTCACTCATAATTGCAATAAGTAATGAACTTTTCAACCATGTCTAAATGTAATAGTAGAATGTGTGTGATAGTATGTACGACAACTTGGTATCCTCAGTCATGATCAATCAACATTACTACGCATGCAGCCAAAAATTTAAGAACCTCATTATTAAAGGTGGCTGATCCAATCAAAATCCGGCCATTCATGTTTCCTCTAGGCCTCCCTTACATAAAAGCAATTAAATCAATCCAACTTTTTGAAAACGTTTTTATTCATGAAACATCCTTAATTGGCATTTCGTGATCCACAGCATAGCCCCCTTGATTTACTTAAAAGAAATAGGGATTTTTATATCATCTGAACTGTTGGCTCAAGTATTACAAAATAAAACAATTATTTTACTAATACCTTCACATACCAGTTACATGGATGTATCCTCTTGACACGCCCTTTCCTTTTTAAAGGCATTTTTATTTATTATTATTGATATCGCCCACGACTTGCTGCATGTGGTGCCAAACATTTAAGCATCCGTTAATTCATTGCACTCATAACGATTTAAAGACGCTGTTAACCAGCAAATCACTGTAAAATTTCGCAGGAACCTCCGGTAATATTGCTCTGTGTTTCTACTCTTTTGAACATCAATATCGTTTTGTAAATGTACGTTCAGGTTTTCGCTGGGCCTATCTTATTGAGTACATATCCATATATATATATATCAGCGTGCATCAAATATGATCCAGTAAATGTACAGAATGTCGTTTCCCATTTTCTGTTCCTTAGTATATATATATATATATATATATGACGTAATATTTTCTGCAACACTGCTATTTGAAAAGTAGGTCAAAACCCAAGCGAATAGAGCGGGTAGCCCGCAGGCTACCCTCGCCCAAAAACAGAGTACTGTGTAAAATTAATATTGGTCGACCAAAATGGGGCACATTTTCGCTCATAACTTCCAAACCATTGCAAACATTCTTTGGCTCTAAGATTTCACAGGGTATATGAGAAATAGTAGCTTTCTTCTGATACCAAAATGTTGACCACTTCCGGTAAAATCTGGGGCTTCTGGGGACGAGGTATTAGCGATCGGGCCATGGACCTTTATTTTTTTTTCTGATTATAGTTTGTTTCATGCATATGACTCTACATAAGCAGAAACATATTTCTGGCAACAGGGTTTGTTAATTTATATACTAAAACACACTCCCATTGGTGTAAAAAAAAAAAAAAAAAAAAGGGGGGGGGGGGTAGGGACCCAAACTAATTATCTAATTTTAGCCATTTTTATGAAAAGAAACGCATTAGTAAGTTAGGCAATTACCAAAGAAAGGTTTCAAAATTTTTGAACGAGTGAGAAATCATCTAAAAACAAATTATGGGTAGCATAGAACCCCAAGGAACTTCGGTGTTATGAATACACCTTAAGTGTTTAAAGACTGTTATGATGTCTCGTAGTTTAGACGTCTAAGGTCAGAAATACCTTTCAAACACAAATAAACGAGCCTTCTGCACAAGTGAGCTGAATTTTATATAATAAAACAGATTTAATGATTTTAACCAGATTAGATCAGGAATTTGGTATGTCCAAAGCACAATTATATATACAATTCAAAATTACACTTATCAATTCTAATCTTACTCAGAATTCATTTATGTCTCCAACTAAAAGTAGCGTTGCAGTTCAACGTTGATACGTCCTCACAGCGAAGACTCCAAAATGACAGTATGTAAAGTCACGCTTGAAAATCTTCAGGTAATATATTCCATAGGAATCTTCTCAGTCCTGAAGGTAATTTTGTCCAGCAGTTCAAGACGGCAAGGTTAAAAAAGTCCCTCGACGACACTAATATTCCACAGTATATCAGTCCAAGATAATCACCACGATTTCTATCTGTCCACAATTTGGAATCCTATTTTTGATTCCCAGCACTTTTGGCTTCAAAGACGACAGTAGAATATTACAGCAACTCTGCTCACATAAAATTTATAAATCCTGGCACTAGGTACTTTACAGTTCTGCTCCTCAATGCAGAGTAAAACTAGCTATGACTTCTAGCTACTTGTTACTAGTGGATGCTGGCAGAGAGTCCTTACTCAAATCTCCATTATATATTGACTTCACAAAGTTCCCAAGTCTTAAAATAGACATTACCACAGCATCATGCATAAACATAACCTTGCACTAGCTGACCAATTGGAATTCACATAAATTATATCATCTGAATTACATCACTTCCCATATATATGGGGGAATCCCCCAGATCATGCAATGTTTTGATCTTAAAGCATAAACAAGTTGACTCAGTTACTAAGTTTACATCTTGGGGAATTCCCCATTTCCCTTATTGTGCAATCTATCTAACAGATGCATTTTGCACAAACAACTCTAGCGGAATTACCTATTCTCTTTTCAACATAAACAAAGTACTTTTCCCGTGAGAAATCTTTTCTCAAATAAAATTGAGAACATAATATTTTAATCAAAATGTTGAGGGTATATAACATCTCCCCCTTAAAAAGAAAATTTGAATGAAATGAAAATTTTCCAAAATCTTTATACCAAGCTTTATACCAACCACTTTGTGGTTAATTTTACATACAGTTTGTACAGTGCAAATTTTACACTTCTTATAATGTTCTTGCATTGCTGCTATCGGCATATATTACAAGTTGTAATACTAAATTTCTGAACAAAATTTAGGCAGCTCTGGACAAGGCATCTGCCAAGACATTTTCTTTTCCTTTGATATGTCTTATGTCCAGATTGTATTCTTTTAGAGTTAAAATCCACCTGACAAGTCTCTGATTTCTATTTTTCATCCTGTGAAATTTGGACAGTATTTTCTGTAATACCCGACCATACCTAAGAATCTCATGAGATCTCTTTTGCTCTGTGGTGTGGGGAATTTCTAAATTGCTTTTGCAGTGATTGGCCTAATTTGCCCTTGTCCTACAATATGCCCTAAGTATGTGACATTTGCATGGAAAAATTCACTTTTCACCAGATTCACAGTCAAACCTGCCTGAGATAATTTCTCAAACAATTGATGGAGCTGTCTCATGTGTTCTTCCCATGTTTCACTGTACACAAGGGGATCCACATAGGCTTCGCAATTTTCTATATCTGCAACTACTCTGTTCACTAATCTTTGAAATGTTGCGGCAGAATTTTTGAGACTAAATGCCATTCTTTTGTATTGGTATAGGCCATCGGGCGTACAAAAGGCTGAAATTTCTTTGGCACGGTCAGTGAGGGGAACTTGCCAATACCCCTTCAACAAATCAAATTTGCTAACAAATTTGGCATTTCCAACTCTATCTATGCAATCATCAATCCGTGGGATCGGATATGAGTCGGTTTTGGAACAGAGGTTGACTTTTCGAAAATCTTTGACAAAACGGAATGAACCATCAGGTTTGGGAACCAGAATACATGGGGAGCTCCATTCACTACTGCTTTGCTCTACTATTCCATTGTCTAACATGTATTTCACCTCATTCCTGATATGTTGCAACTTGATTGGATTCACTCTATAAGGATGTTGCTTTATAGGCTCGGAGTCACCTACATCAATGTCATGGGTTATGACATGTGTCTTACTGGGTACATCAGGAAATTATGTTTTCCCACTCATGAATTAACTCTTTCAATTCACCTTGTTGAGCTTGTGGGATACTGGGTACATCAAAATTATGTTTTCGCCACTCAATGAATTAACGCTTGCATTCACCTTGTTAGCTGGTGTTTAGGTGACCTTAGTTTTTCTTGTCTAAATTGGCAAGTACGCTCCGAATTTTGCATTTGACACCATAACATGTTTCCTGGGGTTTCAGTGCTGTTCTGTTTCAGGTACTGACTCTCGGTGATGTCATCATTAACACTGGATACTACACATGCAAAGCTTAATGTACATCACCTCGTTTCGATTCTACCTCTTGAGAGCATATTTATTGTGGACATAACTGTCGACTTTTACGTCTAGCCTAGTGTTTGGATCACCATTCCTCGGTCTCCCACTTTGGTCTCAATCTCAGATGGTCCAGACTACTTGGCTGAACATCAGAGGATGCCCTGTAGTGGAAAAAGTGCCAAACTTTGTCACCTGTTTTTTGAATACTCTGTTTCTGGCATCTTTGTCATACCACGTTTTCATTTTTGCCTGCCTGTTTTGAGATTTTGGTTTCCACAGGCAATTTCTTTCTGTGGCTCTTTGGACCTTGTCTGAATTGAGACACATAGTCTACCAAATTCACCATCAGGGATTTGCACACAACACTTTTCTTTCAGTAGCCTTTTCATGGTCCCCCTCACTTTGTACGCAAACACCATACACCAACTCAAATGGACAAATCCTAATGACTCTTGTACAGAGCCTCCCTGGAGCAATAAAAGGAGTTAACTCCCTCACCCAATCCTCTCAAATTCCCAAAACAAGGGTTTTGATCATTGTTGTTCAATGTTTGGTTTTACCTTTCTAGGGCCCCCTGTGGATTCTGGGTGTATGCTGAAGAACTGTACTGGGAAATTCCCAACTGGTCCATGACTTGTTGGAATAACCTGACATGAAATTGGAATCCTTGATCAGACGAATTGATTGGGAGGCCTACTAGGGTGAAAACTTTGTTAGAGCTTCACTATATTTCGTGTCCCCTAATATTTCTCAAGGTCATAGCCTCAGGGAATCTTGTGAAGCACACATGATGGTCATATTGATTTCCTGACTTAGTCTTTGGAAGTGGTGCTTACGCAATCTATTAACAAACCTCCTAAATGGTCATCAATGCTGGTAATTGTTTGCAAGGGAGCAGTAGAATTTTCTGATTGGGCTTGCCCCCATTTGACATGTGTGACATGTCTTACAATACTCAGACACCAATCTTTTCTGAGTGTAGGCCACAAAAACAATACTGCCCAATTCTGTCAGTGTTTTCTCACACCTCAGTGTCCTGCCATGGGACTATCAATAGGGCTTGCCTATCACTTCCCTATGACATACCTTTGGCACTACAATTTGATTCACAACCTTCCATTCCTCATAAACTTGTTATAATTGAGTGAAGTTGTCTAAGGGAGGTGGTGTCATTTTTGACGGTGGGGTTGCACTGTCTCATGTGGAGGAGTGGTAGGGTTTGTCGTGATGGGGGAAGTAGTAAGTACACGCCACTGAGAGGGGGTCGGAACGCTAAATCTATTGGGGAAAAAGAGGGGGTCGATGGTGGAGATTAAATTAGTTATTACAACGGACCGCCTGATGAAAAAAATAGTTTTCAGCTGTGGCCGCCATTTTCTCACGAGGACACCATTTTGTTTGTAGAAACATAACAGACAGGAGATTTTGTGACTGTCTCGCTTGTCTTATGTTCAATGCCACCGTCTCACAGTACTTCCTAAGTACTCTGGTCATGGTTTTTTCTCATTGTACCAGCTTGCATGGCTAAAGGGTCCCTTTACATTACCCTACGCCCATCATGCTCACGGCTTGGATTTTCATTTTTTACCATCTTGTCACTTTGTTTGTGCTCACGGGCTGGATTTTGACTACTTGGAATTTTATCTCCCCTGAAGAGGGAAATGACCTCCAAATTTTTTTCTAACTTTGAGAGAAAAGTATCCTCTAATTTGGGGCCACGTCATCCTCGACGCTCGTCCTATATTATGGTATTGACTCATCACCTGCTCACTTTTTTCTTGCCGAGATTTTCTGTTCCTTGACCTAGTTATGCACATTTGGGAACATTTCCAGTTTTCTCATCAAACTTATCCACAGTACAGGGCACCTGGGAAACTATGGGATCTGGGGACTATTTTCCCCCTCCATCATTCCCTAACAACTTGATACCCTTTTACGGGATTCTGTCTACACACCAACTGCGACAGTTCCAGTCTGATTTCAAATTCATTTTGTGAAGAGGGACAACTAATACTATCCATACCTATCCCCGAATCACTGCCTAGTTCCTATGGACCTCTCAATATCAAATGGAGTGCATCTCCATATCAGGGTACTGCGCGCACACGTGTCCCTCATGATTCTAATGTTTTTTGGATCTAAACTAATCACCTGAACTTACACAAATCCCTCCACACAAAAGGCTGAAAGTCATCCCTTACTTTTCTTTCTGTGTCAATTCCCTTTTGTGGAATTCTTGTTTTTGTGTTCACGAAAATTAACTTTGACCCCAAAGTAACTGCACAACCTATTGGTTTTTGACTCACTTTGGCTTACTCCTTTTTGGGCGCATACCATGTCATCTCCCAACAAACCGTGACTTTTAAATTTCCTGGCTTCTTACAGGTGGATTGCAAATGTGAGCTGTAAGATTTTGGGTCACACCTTCCCATGCATGTTTTTTTGATTAGCACCATTAATGTCTTTTGACTGGGATTTCCCCTCCTGAGTGCTACCATGAGGACGCTTTGTTTTTTTAAGAACCCGACTATTGTTGTATTTGTGTACCCTAGTAAATTCTTGGCTAGGCTTACTATTATGACTTAGTTTGTGAGTCAAAGCATAGTCGTCGGCATTATGCTGCTTCACGCAACATGTCATTTGTTTTCATCCAGAGTGTTTTGATCTCTGGATTTAGACACTGTTTAACTCTTCACTAACATTAACTCCCTACGTTGACCAAAATTTGCTCGACCCATCTTTTGGAGAGAATCCACGCTCAAACATTTGTTCATTTACTCGGGCAAATTCAACGTGGTCTGGTCATCCTTTTTCTGACAAGACTGAATTTTTTGTCTATATGCCTCTGGCACCGATTCATATTCTTTGAGCACTGCCTGCTTACATCGTCCTAATCCACTAACAACTCCGTCTAATGACATGGCCGCATATGATTCTCGGGCTTTTATTACCATGAACACTGGACTGTAGCAACAAGGTCCAAGACTCCTTGGGTCAATTTCAAGCTATTGGCATTTTCTCAAGTGTAAGAAGTATTGTCTACTTCTTGTTTCTTGAAATGTTTGTGAACCATTCGAATATTTTTTTTCACCTTCACCGCATCAAAACAGAGTCTTGGAATTCTGATGAGTAGCCTGTTGTTTTTCAATTTCTAACTCTAGTTGAGCTTCAATCTCTTTTTGTTTTAATATCTGCTATTTCCATTTCCTTTTGTTTCATTCATTTTGCAACTTTTTCCTTTTCTAAAAAAATCTTTGTCTTTTCATTGCAATTCCATCTCTTTTTGTTGTCATCTCTTTGTGCATTTGCCATTTGCAATTTCTTTTTTCTAAATTTCAATTTCCTTTTCCTTTTGTTTTGTTCCATTTCTTTCTGTTTTGTTCATTTCCATCTTTTTCAATTCTATTTCCAATTCCTTATGAGTGTCAAATTCTTTTAACTTGAATGCATCACTTTTGCCCTGTCCAGATTTCTTCTATCCTATCCAATATGAACTATCCCAAACCTCTCCCTGGACAAATTTTTCAATCAAACTACTTTTGATCACTTGCTTCTCATAGCATGTTTTGCCTCAAGTCCTAAACGCTTTGCTAGTTTATTATTCAGTCTTTCTCAGCTCATCAACTTCTCCCAAGTTATTAGCCTCAATGACTCTTCGATTAAACTCCATTGTGACTGTACACTACCACACAATTTAAACTTGAACCAAATGCATATAGGCCCACATAGAAACAGCATGAACCAGACAATTGAGAGTACTACCTACCCTATCATTGATGTAGAGGTTCCATACTAACTACCAAAGGTGTTAAACCTTTTCTGTTTTAAGGGTAACACGATGATGTTTGAAATCTGGTCCGATCACACCGTCCTCTAATTACACGATGGGCATCAATGGGGGTTTTGGCGGTCAAACTAGCTTCCAGGGAGGTCTGTCAGGGTTGGTTTCATGTGTCCTCGCCTTATTGCCATGTTACTGCAGGGTTTGGTCGTGCGTATGTCGCTTACACAGTAAAAAAGCTAACGATTGTTTGCGTGTGGCTACGATTGGTAACGGAGACCTTCCCGAAATTTCGGGAACTTCATCACAGAACGGCATGAACTTCCGGCGTACCCCGGTTGGCTAGTCGTTTTCAAAGACTTAACTGTAGCAGGCGCTCTTACATATCGAACGGTCACAACACAGACTGGATTGTACTGGCAGGCCAAGCCTGGTCACGACTATTTACATATAAATGACCGTTTTTTTTTGGAAGTTACAACTATTTGAGCGGGGTTAATCACTAACCCGACGGTCTGGATTTTGTTGAGTCATAGAGATTGTAGTCTTCATTACCATCTGTTTATACCACAGAACCCTGTAGGGTCCGGGTCTACATAAACTTATCAATGTCCAGCTCTGCCTTTAAGTACAATGTGGGATCCAGATTCTAATTACAAAATCTCCTATTTTTTGAAAAAAATTACTCATTTTTTAGCATTCTCGTTCGCAGTAGTAGTTGTAGTTTCCTAGACAATTACCAACATAACTGTGCAAAAATATCAAAAGTTGAAAGTCGTGGCGCTCTTCAAAAATGTGCTGTTATTGCTTTAAGTGCTAACATATAACAAGTGCTAATAACTAGAATGGAGTGTGGTCATGTCCTGTTCAATAAGCACTTACCATTCACATCTGTGGCCACAACTTCTTCGGAGCTTCCGTCCACGTTGGCACGTAGAATTTCTCCTGAAGTGGATCTTCTTGCCCAATATATTTTCTCGTTAGTAGGATCATAAGCTAGACCACGAATTTTGGAACCCCGTGGGGTTATTGAGATCGGCTCCAATACTAAAGGCGAGTTAGGTTCAAATGACGATTTGAATAGACCATAGACAAATTCACCACCAACTACGATGAACTGTTCTAAAAAGGAAAAAAAAATGAAGCGCGTAAATTTAGCCCCTCAGTTGATATGGATTTAATCACATGTCTGGTTGCAAAATTCTGACAGGGTCTATCTCATTCAACATTTTTCTGTTGAATTCAAAAACCATTTTGTTTACTCGCCAACTTGCTGGACATGGGTGTGAAAGTGCCCTTTTACCAAAAATGCCCATTTTTACAAGACAACCATCAAAATTTTCAGCATAAAATTGGCATTGGATAAGCTATTAGAGTAGCTTGGTGTCAGAGGAAAGGTAATTTAATATTGTTGATGATTACAGTATAATTGAGTGCACACATGGCCGTACGCGGGATTTATTTTGTGGGGTGTGGGACTTCGAAAAAGTGGACTTTTTTGGTAAAAATGGACGGACCTTTTTGCAAAAGTGGACCTAACCCCCCTAAAATGGTCCTTTTTTGGACTTTGTAACATCTTATCGCCAAAAAGTGGACTTTCTTGTCAACATTTCTCTAAATTTTGGACCTTTTTCTAGAGCACGTGTGGTCTAGTTATAGTAAAAAAGCGCAGGACTCATGATCATTTAGTTGTGAGTTCGAGCCCCGCCGTGGCCAACGTGTTGTGTCTCTGGGCAAGGCTCTTTATCTCGCTTGTCTCACTTCACCCAGGTGTAATTGGGGAGCTGTTAGGGGTAATCATACTGTGCGCCGTTTTAATTGGCTGCCGAATTTTCAAAATGTGAAAATGTGATATATCCTAGTGACAGCGGAATAAATGTAAAGCGCTTTGAGACGTTGTGTAAAGCGTTATATAAATACTTATAAAAATAGCTTCTCCGCTTGCAATTTATGAGCTATTAACATGTTATAATCTATTTTGCTATTTTGAAATTTAGGAACAATTTTTTTTCCTAGTAAAAAACAGCTTTGAAAAGAGAACTTGGTAGATAATTTTCCACGTTTGTAGACATTTGTCAGCTTAAGTTAGAAACATTATTGTAAATTTACGTCCAATTTTTCCAGGCCTATTATGATTATATTTAAGAGTGGATCTCTTCAAATCCCATAGAACACGGTTTTCATTCAAATTCTTCGTATAAATTTGCAACAAAGTGTAATTTTATCTAAAATATTTTACAACAAACCGTATATTTTGTAGAAGACGTATAGTGTATAGTGTTCGTCAATGCAAATTCGTTTGTTTTCGTAAACTATTCCTCTTTATTATTATTATTATTATTTTTATTATTAGATAAATTATGTAAACGAGTTGAAAACAGATAATTAATGATAATGAGGTTCACGTTTTTATAGATGTGTGGTTTGCTTTCTTCACTTCGAAGCTCCAGCAACAGGTCCTCCTATTTAGAAGAAAATATAAACTGAAGGGCTTTTTCGGAAAGTTTATGTAAATAATAATAAAAAAAATACTAACACATATTACTTCATTGGAAATGCTAAATTATTTTACGTGTATTTTAAAGGGACCTTCATACATACTAAAACACCTTGTCAACTATGCACTTTCTAACACTATCGGGGGAAATATGACAAAATGATCATTTTACACTGTTTTTACCACAAAGTAGTCAAACCTTTAAAACAACGAGTTCAAAGATGACCCGCTGTTTTAAGTGTGAAAAAAGGGTTAGGAGTTAGATGACGAGTCCCCAAAATGGAGATGGAAGAAAAGGAATTTAGGTGTAGGGAACTCAGATGGATTTGGGTGCAAGATCTTCGTAATGGAGATGGGATTCAGGTGTAAGGAACTTCATGGTGGAGATGGGATTTAGATCTAAGGATAAACTCCCATTCCCATTACGAATATGAGGCTTCTTACAACTAAATCCTAATTCGTATCTAAATAGAAAAACCTAAACCCACTCTCATATACACTTTAAAATCAGATTAGCCTGCGGCCCGGGGGGGGCACTTGTATTTCAAGGTGGATATCATGCTCGTGTATGGCCTCCCAAAACGTACCCTAAGCGCAAGAAAAACACCATAAGCACGTAGTTTGGTTGATTTTGCTACCCTAAACAAGTACTTTTGGTTTGATTTTGCTACCCTTAACAAGTGTTTTGGTTTAATTTTACTATCCTAAACAAGTAATTTGCATGGCAGTTTAAAAATACACCCTAAACAAGTATTTTGACATAAGTTTGCTACCCTAAACACGCACGTTCATAACAATGTGCCTTTAACCATGCACTAAACATCGGGCTTTATGGCCCTGATAAAGGAAATATTTTGGGCCTAATAAGTTTACAATTTGAATCCATTACATTTAAATTTCAAGTCTTTTTAAAGTTGTCCTTTTCTGCAAATTCACCCATTTCATTGAACTAAAACCCGCACTGAATGTTCATGAACTTGTTTTGATTGACATAAATTAGAGACAGACCCTAATTCCGTTTGTGCGCGCATTATACTTGTAACGATCGGTCACAAAAAGAAATTAAATTCCTAATTATAAAGGCTTTATGTGTTGGAGGAGACGACGACGACATAGAGAAAATAAGCTAAAATACTGTTGAAAATGGTTAAAATCACTCGGGGAATCTACCATGTGAAATCAGGAGAAAATGGGGAACAAAACACACTATTTTCCAGCATTGTTTATGTGATTTTGTACAAGTATTCCAAATATCACACCCTAAACACGTATTTTCGACGTGAAAAGCATACCATAATTTTGATTTTTTGATGATTTTGTTACCCTAAACAATGTACGCGCGTACATCGCCTGGTCTCAAAAAAACTACTCTAATTACGCGTTTTTGTACACGAGCATGATATCCACCTTGGAATACAAGTGGCCCCCGGGGCCAGCGGGGAGCTCACCAAAATAATTTGTTCAATTTTTGACACAATTTAATTAAAATTCGATCATTTTGATACCAATATTAGTTTTAAAAATAACAACTATTAAACTAAATTCAGATTTGACCTCCATTTGAATCTATGAAATTTAGAGAGCACATAAAGGTGTATCGAAAGATTTCACATATCAGGTGTCGCTAAAAATGAAAGCACTGATGCTCAGTTGCAAAAATGTAAAGTTTCCATCAATAGTATCCCCATATTAAAGGATTAAGCTTTATTCTTTAGTACAAACATTGTGAAATTTGTAATTTCGTATTGGAGCAAATACAAAATTCGACCTATGTTTTATATTGAAATATAAGCAAATGAAAATTACCTTTTGTTTTCACTCTTAAGACATTCCTGGAGCCAAATAAAAGGTAAGAAAGCTATTGAGTATGTGATCTACATGAGAGCACTACATGGATGCCTTGAATGTTCGCGTTTCACCTTTATAGTTATGGTGGATTTGATACCTATAGACTCAATCTTCATTTTGAGATGCCTTAGCTCTAAGCTTCATAATAAATATTAAGGGCCCCGGGATTAAGGGTCGCAAGCTTGTACTAAAAGATTTAAAAAAAAAAAAAAAAAAAACGGGGCCAGCGGGGAGCTCACCAAAATAATTTGTTCAATTTTTGACACAATTTAATTAAAATTCGATCATTTTGATACCAATATTAGTTTTAAAAATAACAACTATTAAACTAAATTCAGATTTGACCTCCATTTGAATCTATGAAATTTAGAGAGCACATAAAGGTGTATCGAAAGATATACAGACTCACGTCTGAAAATAAGACTGCTTCGAAAGTGTAATCGTGTCGTAATCGTTACGATTGTGTACACACTGTGAGTGATGCGATTTAACAATTCAACACGACACGTCGTTGCCAAGCAGATGACCCCGTCGGGTCACTCTATCCACGTTCGAGTTTTAGAAATCCTAATACGTTTTTTATTATTATTTTACAAAGTTTACGACAAGCAAATATTATTTTTAAGGTTTTTACGCAATAGTAATTTATTGTAGTTGATGTTAGGGGATTTTTGTGGGTTTTAAATAATGTATTATCAAGGTGTTAACGATGTTAATTGTACGAGGCCGCCAGCCCCGGTAAATTTCAAATGGCGATTTTTTTTACGGAGGTCTATGGGTATAGTTTCAGTGTGAGGTGTCGCTAAAAATGAAAGCACTGATGCTCAGTTGCAAAAATGTAAAGTTTCCATCAATAGTATCCCCATATTAAAGGATTAAGCTTTATTCTTTAGTACAAACATTGTGAAATTTGTAATTTCGTATTGGAGCAAATACAAAATTCGACCTATGTTTTATATTGAAATATAAGCAAATGAAAATTACCTTTTGTTTTCACTCTTAAGACATTCCTGGAGCCAAATAAAAGGTAAGAAAGCTATTGAGTATGTGATCTACATGAGAGCACTACATGGATGCCTTGAATGTTCGCGTTTCACCTTTATAGTTATGGTGGATTTGATACCTATAGACTCAATCTTCATTTTGAGATGCCTTAGCTCTAAGCTTCATAATAAATATTAAGGGCCCCGGGATTAAGGGTCGCAAGCTTGTACTAAAAGATTTCTTTAACACACTTTCATACCTAAATCCATGTCCATTGTGAGGTGTCCTACCACTAATTCTCATTTCACTTGTGAGGGCTTGTTATTTGTATATGCCATGACTAGAATATTGTCTTACACATATTTTTTTCGTTGACTTGATATATTAGTGCCGTCTCCGTTATAATTATGAAGTCTAAAGCCAAACTCCCTTATTGGGTCCCATTATCGAAAACAACACGTGCTATATTAACCATTTATACTGAATTTGGGCGCTTCATAGTTTTATATCACAATTTTATTTTACTGAGATTCTTCGTGCCTAAATCCCATCTCACTTCTGATGACATGCTAAATATATGTATTTTTATTGACCCTTTAGAAAGATGGAACCATCCAAACAACGTTATAGTTGTTATGTTCAAGATTCACTGTTAAATTTGGTTTTTAGGAGATAGTACACCGTACTAAAGTCACTTTAAAGGGTAACACATAGGCCTACCGCATACCTACATTGACTTTCATGAGAGTGAAGTGCGCTTTTAAATGTAAGTACTTGAAGCCTCAGCTTCCAAGACAATTTAAAATGGTTCATTAAAAATCCATAGAAAGAAATATGTTGACATAATGCAATCACAAGTTTAGAATGTTTGTGATAAACGATAAAATTAAAAAAAAATACGAGCATAGACAATTTTTTCAAGTAGCTTGGATATAGTGGTAAAAGAGATGGATTAGGCTTGCACTTGGTGAAGTCGTGCTTATCCACTTTGGAAATAGGATAACATTAGCTACTTTAAGTAGAGAGGAACATGTACCGATAAAAGGGAAGGATATTTTTTTTAAAAATAAATATATGAGCGATGACATCACTGATAAGATTGATGACTTGTTTAAGTAAATTGTCGTATGACATCAGAACCACTGCTGTAACTGTTATTCAACGTAGATGTTAGCCCGATGATTCTTCAGCGGTTGTTGGGTTAAGGAATAAATATTGGGGTTATTATAAGATGATAAGGAGGCGTGAAATCTTTAGAGGTTCAGATATATTGTTTTTCCGACAATAACTTAAAGAACTATCAGTGATTTGAAAAAGGATTTGAAATTGAAGGGAGGGGGAATAGCTTCAACGTGAAGGATAAGTCGTAGAATTCTCATAAGTTTACCTGGTCCAGTGAGAATTGACAGAAAAAGGAAAGAAAACGGCTAGTCAGTTCTTTACTGAAATAAGGGGTAAAACAATTTCGTACTCGTCACATTAAAAAGAAGAATGATCACCAAAGGGAATTAGAACTTCAAAATGAGATAGAGATTTTAGAAAGTAGGCATACTAATCTTGATTCCAATTTCTTACCGTTTTAAACAAAAAAATTTAAGTTACAAAATGTGTGCGTCATAAATAACCAATGGAGGGTGCAATGATCCGATCCAAAGTAAATTGGCTTCATACAGGGGAAAAAAACCATCGGCTTATTTTTTTGAGTCGTTGAAAAAAGAAATCTCTAGCCAATCTTTAAATATTGGTTTGGTAAGGATGGTCATGAGAAATGTTACACAAATGATCTGCATGAATTTTCCAATTTTCTGAGAACGGTATAGTGGTCAGGATGCCATGTATTGATTAAAACAATTCCTTGGTACTACTGTATTTCCCATGTTTGAATGCATCACAAAAGGTCACCTTAAGGCCCAATTGGGTACAAATAATTCTTGATGTGTGTTAAAAAAAAATATGAGCAATAATATAAAGCCCAGGGCTTGAGTGGTGTTCACTGTTGAATTTTTTAAATTTTTGTTTGTTGTTTTTTTTTTTTTTAAAAAATTCAAGTTCCTTTGTATTCTGTGGTTTTTTTATATTGTGTTGTTACCTTATTCGTTTTCTTTGCTTTTAGAATTCTCCTTTTTTTTATAATTCTTTATCATTGCTTAATCATTTTTGATTCCTTCTTTCTCCCTGGTTTTTTCCTTCCCCTCCCTTTCCCTCCCCGCCATCTGCTGGGAGACGGGGGGCGCGCGCCGCACACAAAAAGAGAGGGGGTAGGACTAGGAGCCTAAAAAAGGCAATAAGGCCGGACACCGTTGCAAAAAGGGCGGCCAAGCGGCGCTGGGGAAGGTGAGTGATAAAAGGCTACTTGCGGCATCGTGGATGGCGCAAAGATGTTAAAGAGGAGTTCCTGCCAAGTGTTATTAGCCGGACCAAACGGGTTTTTCATGTCTGGATGATTTATAGGGGAAATTAAGGAAGTGTATGACCTCATGAATTATACTGATTAAAAAATAATATTTCTGTTCTGGTCTCCCTTTACTGGGTGAGTTGAGAAGGCAATTTGAATCGGTCTCTCACAAATTTCTTTTCGATGTGTAGATTTATTAGATGTGTTAAATTTTTGGGAATATTTTCAAGATGGTCAAAATATTTTAACGACCCTGCCGAATCAACTGTCCTTATCAATGGTCATATGACTTACTTCCTTTTTTCACTATTAAATCTGTTGTCGGCCAAGGTTGACGGTTTTTTGTCCCCATACATTTTTTATTAGTTCACAGATTTTAAATATTGCAATTAATAATGAAAAAGATAAAGTAACTTTTTTTTTGGAACATATTTAGGTACAAATATTACAATACGCAGCTGCACCACCACAATGTTTTCTGGATGGCACCGGGCTCCCTTGTCCCGAAACCTGATGTTTTAAAAGTTGGCAAATATTTCTGGTTTGAAAGGTGAATATGAGAAACAAGTGTTATTATGTATTGGTGCCAAAAAGGGTCCAACAAGTTCTATGTAAAACCTATAAGTTATCATGGATTGGCTTTCAATAATTTTAATTATTTAGGTGTTACATTGAGTGTAACCTTGACAATATAGGTTTGTTAATTACGAGTCAACAATGCAGGCTATCACAAGCTTTTCATCATTGGTCCAAAACTTTTCTCTCCCAGTGCTGGAAGGGTTTGTGGTGGTGAAATCCTATTTTTGCCGAAAATTAATCACCTAATTCTCTCCCTATCTTCCCTGCCAAACGCCAGACCCAAAAAATGATATTAGATATTCATGCTAAGCTTTATAAATTTTTATCTCTTGGATGGGAAGATTGACAGGATTAGCAGAAATCAAATGGCTTGCTCTTATGATAAAGGTGGTGTTAAAATGATGCATTAAGCCCTTTTTCTAAAGCACTCAAAATATCTGGGTGTAGAGTATTGTTTAAGTACCATGATAGTAAGTAAGAGCTTCACCTATTTAAATTATTGTTCCTTTCCTACTGTTTTCGATTTTTTCTTTCTTCCAAAGAATACGAATAGTATTATATAGGTGGGCTAATGTTTTTGGAAGATGTGCTTTTGGGCGTGAAAAGAATTTAGTTTGGTGGCGTACACCAAAATAAAAAAGTGAAGTCTTTAGTGTCCAGTATTGGAACAATGAACAATTAAAGTGAATAAGTGTATTGTTTTATAATAAATGGTACGATCAATGCATCAAGTTTATAAAATCTTTATAGATAGTAATGGGGATTTGTTTGCACTTACGACGAGTTTCCAAAGAAGTTCAATATTAAAATAAATTTTTCTCCACTTTTACGACGGTGTTAAAAATGCTATTAATAAGTCCATTCTCCCCCTCCCTCTTTTAATGCCAACCAGGTAAGCGCTAAAAATCCCCTATTTAAGCTTCAATGCTAAATTAACTTCTGAAGTGCCAAAAAGGTTTAAGAAATTTTTATAATGCTTAATTGTCAACAATGTGTTCATTTCTAAATGTATACAAAAGTGGAACCAAGTATTAGAATGGTAATATTTCATACAACATTTGGGTTGTAAATATCTTCTATAATTGAAGAGCACAGATGCATACTCAACTTCGTTGGTTTCAGTTCCGTATCTTGAATCGTATTATTTGCACTAATAAGTTTTTTGACCAAGATTGGTAAATCTGACAATCCCCTCTGTACTTTTTGTGGTGATCATGAGAAACTATACTCATTATTCTGGGATTGTCAATAAAGTTTTGAGAACTTTTTGGAAGTTTTCAAGAATTGGTTAACATATTTTTACAAATTGATCTCAATTTGAATAAAGACCCAGGGTTATTCTTGGCAATTATTGCAAACCGGATCAAATTCTTAATGAAGGTTATTGTGATCTTTAAAATTTCATAAAATTTCATATTGATAATGTAGAGTTCATAATAAAGGTAACCCCTCCTTAACATCAGCTACCTACATTGGAATGGTTTTTAACAATATTGATAGATTCATTTATGAATCACTATAAGTCAAAATAACTTGAAGTTCGTTTTGGCAATTTTGGTTACTTTTGTTTGAGAGTTAATCATGGCTTGTAATCGAGTGTTCTCATATTGGGATCGGTAGGTGGGAGCATCGAGCACTACAACCTAGAATGACGGTGGTAGTGGCGGCCCGTGGTTTCCCAGCTCATTTCTCTTTTGGTAGGATTTTGGCAGTCTCTAAACCTGTTATTAAATGCGATTTTGGGTCTGACCGGCCTGGGACCCTACTCTCAGGTCATGGTGCTTAAATTATTGGTTTTAAGCCTGATATTTTGGTAGTTCAATTTTTTGTCCTCAATAAAGATGGCCCAGAACCTTATTTTCTGTTCCACGCTTGTCTATTTGTCAGTCCCTATCTAGGCCTGATTTAGTAGATTTTAACTCCAAGCTACTAAAAAATAAATAAAAGAAAAAAATAAAACCACCGCACACATCAATATTTTTGCCAGGATAGGATCGGGTGTCCGTCCCCCCTGGCCTTCAGGTTGATGAAAAATATGTTTAGAATAAGGTTGACTAAGGCCATTTTTCCAACTTACAAAATCTTTTTTTGTGTCACCTTCCTTAAGGCCGGAAGACACATAGGGATCACTTTGTCACTGTAGTTTGTTGATGTCTGTTGATGTCTGTTGTTAACAAAAAAAGGTTAAAATTTTGCGCTCTATTGTCCATATTCTTTGATGGATTTAAGCCAAATTTGGTAACAGGATGCAGCGTGGCATCTGCCATTTGTTTTAATGAGGGTCAAAGGTCACATGAGGGTCACAGGTCACATAATGGAGGTCAAGAGGTCATGTGAGTCAAGTTTTTTAAATGGGCTGTAAATGTAAAATTGACCTCACTGTGAAAGTGAAGTTCAATTGGAACCAAACTGAATTCTTAGGTGTTCCATCATGTTATCCCTCATTTGTTGATGAGGTCATGGTCAATAACCGAGGTCAAAGGTCATGTGGAGGTCCAAGTTGTAAAATAGGCCTGAAAAATTTAAATCGACCTCATTTGGTGGGTTGAAGTTCGGTTGTAACCGAACTTGGTTGTGGAGTTTACAACATGCAAACCCTCATTTTTGTTTAGGAGGTCACAGGTCATATCCAAGGTCAAAGGTGATGTTAGGCCGATCATTCAACAAACCGGGTGGCAGGCTACACAAGCGTCCGAGGAACCTAATTATTTTTTTTTTGTATTTTTATTGGTATTTTTTGAGTTGTCAACCTGAAAACTTTATGGTGTAACAATGTTTGACACATTATTTTATTAGATTATTATGAAATGCTTATTTGTGCCTTTTTTTTTTTTTTTTTTTTGTTTTTTTTTTTTTTTTTTTTTTTCGGGGTGTTTATTGTTTTCCCATCTGGGCTAACTATGCGTTGGTTTGCGGTTGACCTTTTAGGAGCATGTCCATGTTGCCGAAATGAGCTAGTTCTCTTGCTATGTAACATGTAGGAATGCCTACAAAAAATTTACTTGCATACACAGTTCACTAGTGACGGTATTGACAAATGCTAATGGCTGGTAAAAAAAACAGCACCCAAATTTCTATAATGTAAGTAGCATATGTACATGTTTCAATGTGCTAATTTGTATTGGAGTACAGTCCCTGTGTTGATTTGATGAAAAGTCTCTGTGGATGGAAGGTAAAATAAAATAAAAAAACCAAAAAAAAAAAGAAAACGGCAGTTGTTCCAATATACGATTTCCTTCAATTACGTGTGTAGTAAGTGTCCGTTCGGACAATAATGACTCAAATCTCCCGATCGTCCCCTTATGAGGTTTGCTTCTGGGCTTATCATTGCCCAGGTATGGGGAGGATACCGTACGTGGACCATACATGCAAAAATGCATTTGACAAGTTAATGAACGTGCAAGCAAGAGTCTCTCTCATTCGTTGCATGATTTAAAGCAAATCCCATACTGATAGTGTCTTTTAACCGATATTAGCAAAATATAGTGAAGTTGTTCGGCTATTTCTTCGTCGTTGCCGATCTTGTTTGCCATCCTTATTGAGGAAAATCCGGTAGCTTGGTTTTCTATTACGACCTAACATTGATTATGTATGCCGCAGTTTCCTTTAGTATTGGTTTTTTTTATAGTTTCAATTTAGTAGTGATGTACTACTTTTTACTCAGCCGAAAAAAGAGAATTCAGATGATTACTGTAAATAGTATATTTAATTTTGTTTTCGAGGCGGTTTTAAATATAAGATTTATAAAGTTTATCTTTAGTTGAAATGATTTAATTTAGACTTTTGGTCACCCATGCTTTTAGGTGAATTACGTTTTTAATTAGTTTAGTTTTAATGGGCCATGATATCCAAGCTCTTGTAAACTTTTGGGGAGATAAAGATTATAGGCCACATCGCGTGTCGGTCGAATTCCATATGTTGCCAATCTATTAGAGCATGGAAGAAGAGATAAGAGGGACCACATCAACCCACTTGACGTTTGAACGATCATCTGCCGCCCCATATTGCAATTGGTTTATTCATATTCTCACAGTGTTCCTTCGAAGATAATTCCTATTCAGATGTTCTTGCTCGAGAATTCTCAGTTTCGTGGTTGTTTTATTAACATTGCGATAAATATTCCGGGTCATCGGGAATCAGCGAATCATCACGCGGCTGATGCTAAGAAGTAAATCTCAACATATCACACACCCGGGGGTTCTCGGATATTGGTCGGGAACCCATACTCGTTCCGAAAAAGAGGGACTAGCTGCAAATGCGGGACTACCACTATATGGGTATCAGATTCACAATAATCAAGTTCTAGTCCCGCTAGGGGTACCAATTCAGTTGTGATTGTGACTGATTCAATGATACAAATAGGAAAAAAATTAACCTAAACATATCAGCAAAATAACCCTAAGTGTGTATTTTTTCTTGCAGTAACACAAGTGTCATTTTCTTTGGCTATATTGGCTATATTGGCTAGTTTAAATGTGTATCTTTTTCATGTATTGAGAATAGGTCCCGCAGGGAGTATACTCTCACTGCAAATTACCTTCAATCTTCAATCAATTTTTATTTGTTCATCATAGAATATAGACTGTCCCGCAGGCTCGGCTCTGTTCTCGGATTCAGGTAACAGTAGGTTCAATTAACATTAAATTAAACTTATTTATTTATTTATTTATTTGGAATTGCACTCACCAACAGGATGCATCCAATGTATATACAAAACAAATAAAAAAAAATAAAATCCTAAAAAAAAAAAAATCAGGCTGGCCCCTCCCGGCACCCTTGGGCATCGGTCCTTTAATACCGCGCTGCCACATTTTTTACCCCAATGGCCGCCCATACGCCCTCATACGAACCAGCTTGTCCAATGATTTAACAAAATTCAAAATATCACTGTGGATTTGGTTGACTCAGAGAGATTGTAGTCTTCATTACCAGTCGTTTATACCACATACCCTGAGAGGGTCTACATAGAATACAGCAAAAACAATATAAGATAATGCAGTACAGTGAAAAGTTAATTGTTAAAATATTAATCAAAAATATTTTGCATACAATTAAAGATGTGTATAATACATTATAAGTGGAAAGCTTGTCCAATTAGGGGCCGGGTATATTTTAACTGAATATTGGTCCCGTTAGGGGTCACTTTCAGAACCCCTGGAACGAGTGTGGGTGCCCAACGAAAATCCAAGACCCCCCCCAGTCAAACGTTCAAATGTAGTCAAACTTTCATCATTTATTTCTCACACTGATGGGCAGTCTTGGGCAGTAAAACTGAACGCATAGCGATGTACATTAACTTCTTATATAACAAAACAACAGATACACACCGGAGACAGCCGGAACATGTTGTAATATGCAATATACTTTTACACTTTTACGTGTTCGGACATAAAGTTTTCAAAAAATGCTTCAGTAATGATTGCTCGCCGACCATCGAATGCGGCAGAGGGACTATGATCAACGGGTCGCTGTTGAATCCCCTTCTTTTGTGCTGGTGAATGGATAAACAGATTAAAATCGGATAGTGGAAGTCGATGTGGTTCTTTCTTATATCTTTCTTCCATGATTAGAGAAAGTGCATTTGTTAATCCTTTCTTCTTCTTAGCGTGTCCACAATTTAAGTCATTGCTAATGGGTTGTGGTGATGTCAGGATTTATTCAACTGAGTATGCTGATCCGGGGCCGCGTGTATCCATGATACGGACGCTCCTAACATGGCCCATTTAATCCGTTGATATTATTGGATTTTAATTGACGCGACTTTGAGGTATGTGAAGTGGTGGTTAGTGTTATAGTGGATGAGCCAGACCATCTAAAGTAGCCTTATTGGTACCACCTGGGGGGGGGGGGGCAAAGAGGCATTTATACCAGGGCTACCTCATACTATGTCATACACGAAAATGTATGATGGCCATTCTGTAGGGGTAGCTTAAGTGAGCTAGGGGCTTGCAAAAGATTATACAGGGGTAAAAATTGAAAAGTGGTCCAATGATGTTGAATTGCATACCAAAATGTTCGTATGGTCGCAAGGATTAAAAAAATGTATAGTTTGTGCTATCTCTGAGTTACCCTTATGGAGTTATAAGCTGAAAACCGTTATTGTAGGTCAAAGGTTAAATTTAGCTTCTACAGGGGTCAAATACTAAAAAATGCTTCAATTTCAGTGGAAATGGTCTCATATTATTTGTAATGTAATCACAAGTAAAATAAGGTATAGTTTGGACAATGTATAGTTACCAAGTTACACCCAAAATTAACCCCAGCCCCTATAGGGGTAGTACTAATGAGGTGTGTAAATTGTTAATTTCACATTGCGGATGGTCCAAACTATTCCTTATTTTGATTGTAATAACATTACCAACAATATGAGACCATTTCCACTGAAATTGAAGCGTTTTTTTGTATTTGACCCCTGTAGAAGCTAAATTTAACCTTTGACCTACAATAACGGTTTTCAGCTTATAACTCCTTAAGGGTAAGTCAGAGATAGCACAAACTATACTTTTTTTTAATCCTTGTGATCATACGAACATTTTGGTATGCAATTCAACAACATTGGAACACTTTTGAATTTTGACCCCTGTATAATCTTTTGCGAGCCCCTAGCTCGCTTAAGCTACCCCTACAGAATGGCCATCATACATTTTCGTGTATGTCATAGTATGAGGTAGCCCTGCTAGAAATGCCTCCCCCACCCCCAGGTGGTACCGACCAACATGCCTGGCTCACCCACTATTAGTAGGCCTAAAGGTTTGTTGAGTGAGAAAAACAGGGAAATGGTCGGATAAATCAGTAACAATGACACCAGAGTTGATGCGTGAAACAATATAATTGGTAAAAATATTGTACATAAGGGAGACACTTGTGTGGCCATGAATAGTTGTCTTAATTCGGGTGGGGCGATCGATGCTGGGGATAAAATCGTGGGAATAAAATATATTGATGAAATCACTGACTTTGGAATCGGTTTCGTGAGATAGAAGATTTAAATTGAAGTCACCCATAATATAGCAAGGTTTATTTTTAGAAGATATGATGTTAAGAGTTTTAGTAAAAAGTCATTGTGGATAACATACTCAGGTTTATGAACAATGCCAATTATAGTTTTGATGGAATAGAGGTCTTCCACCTTTCGGATTAGCGGCCATCTTGCCGGGAATGGTAAAGTCCATTCCAAATTTCTGGAGACTTTCTAAATCTAAAGAACGACATGCATGTTGGAGCTAACACCTTTTGTTATAGGTTATGCATGAATGAGGTGAAAGACCTCTATTAAGAGAGACTTCGATAAAAAGAGAATCGCAGTCAGGTCGGGCCTGCAGCGATAATTCAAATCAGGCTTAATGAAAAGAGATACACCTCCTCCCCGACGACCTTTACGAAAATACAATTCTCAATTGAATAATCTGCAATGTCATCTAAACTAACGTCGCCTTCTGCGGTAAACCAAGTCTCGGAAAAAACATAGATATCAAAGTGGTGCTGTAAGGAAGCCTAAGTAGTTCACAACATCATTGGAGTGTTTATTGAGACTGCTGGTGTTCAAATGGAAGAGAGATAAATTACAAGTGTTAATATTAGGATGATGGGTGTGAATGGTGTTGTTGGAGTAATAGCGACATGATATGTCATTAGTACTAGTGACGTCAGTGCTGTCAGAGGGATCATCAGACGGGAAGAGAGAGATGTCAATAGAAAAAGGCTTGGAGGTTGGAAAAGACCTAGGCAAGGAGTTAGACATGAAGAACACTAAGACTAAGATTACAAGTACAAAAATACAAAATAACTACAAACTATCTTAAGTGTAAATTTATCAAACACAATTTTATAAGGAAAATGTACACAATAAAAGATTAAGTCAGGAAACTGTAATACATGTACCTATTGGAAACGAGAGCATCAATGATACATATGACCCACGTGTATGGTGGAACTGGAATGATCTTTGGAGACGCATTGCATGAGACCACTAAGACAAGTTATTGGTTGGCATACAGTTTTTGAACAAATAAGATATTCAAGATGGACATAAATAATTATGCTATGGCAAAATAGAAAATCGTCGCCCACATCACATACTGTCTTATCTTACGAAATGCCGTTTTCGAGAAAATCGCCATTGAAATTCTTCCGGGAGATTTTATGTTTGTACTATAGAATTAAACATTACAATTTACTTTTTAATTTTGCATTATTAAGAAAACATTCTGAAGTTTAGTTTTAACCTTGCTGAGTTTTGAAAGTGCAATTGTATTCCTGATATAAAGCTACAAAGTCATAAGTCTGTATGTGAAATGCCAAAAAAAAAAAAAATCGGATTTTCACATACGACGCTAATTTCATCGTTATATTTGAATGCGTTCAGATAGATCTGTATGTGAAACACGGTCATGTTCACGCACGAAGCAGATACGACGCACATAGATCTGTATGTGAAAAGCGTAAACAGCTTGTTTTACGAACAGCGTTAATTATACGCCTATTGAAATTACGTGTAAATGAAACACACCACAGTATGTGAAATCGCGATATCCAGTTTTGAGCTTATTGATGAAAATTCTTAATTAATATCTCACTAATTATGTCACTTTCAAGATTGTAACTTTGTGCATGTATAGACCATAACATTATAAGTACATACGCAAAATATCTCAAAAAAATCAAAAATGTCAAATAAGACAGTATGTGATGTGGGCGACGAAATTTAGTGTAGTACAAAGTATTTGAGGTCAACATGAACCCGAGGGTGCACGAACAAACTTCTTCGTAACAATTACAAATGAAGAACGCCGCTCATTAAACTCATTACTGAATGGTGACGTCATATTTGTGATACGGCTTGGGGAGATTTAGGAAATTCTGCAATGTGTGTTCATGACGTTCGAGAGACTTCTTAGACCTCAGGTGATCAAAACTATAAGCGCAATGATAATGGGATAATCCGGGATGGTCTCGGCTATTGGAAGCTGATAACAGAATTCAAATCAGACTTTCCGTTGGTGAATATTGGTGTTGTTTTTGTGTTAGTAAAGTTGCGCCATGAGTCAATCCCAGAAATTGGGGGTTGAAAAGTACTCCTAAATAATCGTTTATTGTGCGCGATATAATGTGACTAGTGAGATGTACTATTTGTGTCAGTGTCACTTGGTCAATTCTGAACACGCTGTCTCATCTATGCAGGGTGACATGAACGTTTACTATGCTGACATTACAAATATGCATGGCTATTTTCCGGCAGTGGAACCAAGTTTGAATTGGGAAACGCAATGGGAGTATTGATTGCTGTCATAATTATATGCGGGGAACCGTGTTTTGACTAAGGGTCAGCTGCGGCGAAGGTCAAGCATGGTTTGCATGATACGTACAATGTACACACATATTTACTGCATTCGGTTGTGTGTATACTGCAACGCGGTTCATTTAAACTTAGGTCAGTCAGCCGTGGCTTGATCGAGCGCTCCTATAGATAGCCGAGAGTCTTATGGTTATTTGTTTATATAGGAATATACTACACATGTGCGAATTGCCGTCGGTGACTAGCGTCCGTGACTAGAATCTTTTATACAGGCTTCAATAGAGTAGGTTTGTTTGTGGGATGCTCTTCTTCAAATGGTTCAAAAATACATTCCTGTCATATTTTTGTTTAAAATTACATAATGCCTCTTTAATCCAATTATAATCTTAACCATTGTGACGCGATTAATATTCTATATTAATTCGTCTAGCCCTGGAGTCTCATGAAAATACACTGTATGTCATGGCACCAGGGGTGTGCCAATTGTTTGCTAATCAGCAATTGGCTAAATCTTTGATGATCGTTTAATTAAATTTATCTCTGAGGGAAGTGGGGAAGGTTTGAAAACCGGTTTAACCCCGCCAGAGTCTGGTCCTAAGCCCAGATACCTCAGAGAGTCGTTTGTATGATGCCCGCCCATGACAGGGAGATGTGCAGTTCAGGAAATTCTTCCTGAGACGCTTTCAAGAGGCACTTCTCGCTCGACCTTCATAAACCACGTTGATTACAATATGGTGGCAGCTCTCCACATGCTTTTTTCATGTTAACAACCATTTTCAGAAAATCATATAATGCCCCTTTAATTGGGAATGGCCCTTTAATTGGTAAATTGAGGAATGGACTGTTAATTGGTAAATGGAGGAATAGCCTTTTAATAATAAGTAAATTGAGGAATGGCCCTTTAATTGGTAAATGAAGGAATGGCATAGAATTGCATTGCCCTTTCCAAGCTAAATGATGAAATGGCCCTTTGGCAAATGGAGGAATATCCCTTTAATTGGTGTGTTCTTGGTGTAAGATATTCATTAGTTAGACTAGAGTAAAGATTCTTTTACGGAATAAATCTGTGTAATCCTTGTAATCCTTTGATCCTCTTATAGAACATTTCATGGTAGGCTAATTCCACGATGTCTTACATGAAGAATGAACCTTTTAATTGGTTACTGAGAAATGGCCTGAATGGCCCTTTAATTGGTAAATGGGGAATGGTCCTTTAATTGGTAAAGTAATTAATGACGTTTTAATTGGTAAATTGGTCAATGGAATTGCCCTTTAAAAACGTAATGGAGGAATGACCTTTTAATAGATACAAGACGGTCACCCGGCTTTTGCGATCACCCCACCAAAGACCTCTAAAAGCATAACTCATCAATGAACTCTATCCATATCTCACCAACAGATAACTCTAAAAACAACTCATCATTGGTGAACTCCATCCATAACTCACCATACACAAAAAACCTTTAAAACATAACTCATCAATGAATGCCACAACTCACCAAAAAACCTCTAAAAATTCTGAACTGGTTGATGAACTCCATTCATAACTCACCCAAATGACTTTAACGGGGAGTTGCCACTTCGTCTAATATCATTTCGTCTAATATCCAGATAGTCTAATTCCATTTTGTCTAAAATCACATTGTCTAATACCCACATACTCTAATTTCATTTTGTCTATTACCCATTTAGACTAAATACCATTTCGTCTAATTACCACATCGGCTAATACCATTTCGTATAATGCCCAGTTGGTATAATCACTACGTTGTCTACAACCATTTCGTCTAATGCCATTTCGTCTACTACCATTTGGTATAATCATCAGATTGTCTAAAACCATTTCTTCTAATGCCATTTAGTCTACTGGCCATTTGGTCTAATCACCGGGTTGTCTAAAATCATTTCGTCTAATGTCATTTCGTCTACTGATCACTTAGTCTAATCACCAGATTGTCTAGAACCATTTCGACTAATGCCATTTCGTCTACTCTTCATTTTGTCTAATGCATGTATAAACAGAGGGAACCATATTACAATATAAATAACAAACACGAAATGACATGTTGCTCATTATTATTTCCGAATTTCAGACCTTTTATACTTTACCTAGCTTTTCTTAAACATTGCCCATTCACACATTTCAAACATAATTTGTGATATGTTGAAATGAAGTTGAACTTTCATAATTTTATGCTTGTCAAAATTCTGTAACACAGAACATTGTTGCAATGTTGTCATGTTAAAATGAATTTTGGTGTGTGATGCATTTCTTTGTCTTTTCGTCTTATTTCTTATCTAAATAAATAGCATATAACACAGCCTTCGAGATCTGACTGGCATATGTTGGCCAAAAGGATTAGAACTAATATTGAAAGACTTTTTCTTGAAAACAGCTTTTTCTAAGCTAAAAATGATAAAAGAAATACAAAATTATTACAAAATATTAAATCTGAAAGCCTATCATTTCAGTTGATCATGGCCTGAAAAAAAATAGTTTTGGGTGGGACGAATCTCTGAAAAAATAGACCTTTTTTTATGGATACCCCGTAGTACATCTCGTTCGGCTCCCAAATATTCAGGTACTTAGTTTCATGCATAACAGACTGTGCGCATAATATGCCAAGAAAAACCAAACAAAACAACAACAAAAACAAGTTTGTCTCGGAAGACCGCGCGCATTGCTTTTACAATTGTGTTTTTAGCGCATCATTATTATTATTATCATCATTATTATTATTATTTTAGATTTTTACTCAATTGGAAAATCTTTAAAAAAAAATACTAAAAAAAGGAGGAAAGTTTTAGCGACCGAAAAAAATTATAATGGGTCAAAATGCAATAAAAAATGTTCGCATTTCGCGTTTGACTATATTTTTAACACCTGCATTAAATTCTAGAAAGTTAATTTCAAATGTTAACCACTGTTGTGTGAACTTAAAGTACACTGTTAAAAATGTTCGTAATTTTACCAGACTCTACCTTTTAAATTACGGTCAATTCCGGTTATTCAACAATCTTCACGCTTTATTACTGATATCTAACATGAAATTACAATTTGGAAGCCGAAAAACTGCAAATAAACAGTATTAGGTAATAATATCACACATTTTGAAAAAAGAGTAGTATTTATACCATGACCGGTACCATATTTCCCGTAACGAGCTGTTGTAACTTACTGTTTTTTAATGTAAGAATATGAACTATGAAAATCTTTTGCCTTCTAATATGTGTTAAATAACGTCTTATCGTCATTCAAAAATGCAAAACTTATTTTTTCTTTTATTTTTGATAAATATAGTTTTTTAAAAATTCTTGATTCCTACTTTTTGTATATGTTGTATATTTGTTTAACTATTTTTTTCATAATTTGAACAAAATAGTTTATATATTTAATTTTACCATTTGATATCTGTAAAGTTATGTAGTGTAGTGGATAAGGTATAGGACTTGTAATCTTAAGCCCCTGGTTCGAAACTGAGTAAGGTACATGTATAAAAAATACTCATGACTCATGATTAAATATCTGGTGACATGACATTTGAATATGTATATTGCCATATGAAACAAATTGTATGCTGATTAAATCTTATTTTTCTTCATGTTTTCCTTCCTTTTATTTTTTTTCTTGAAATCGTTTGCCTAAAATATATTTTACATCCACATGGTTACGTAAATGCAAAGTTTTGTAAAATGTCATAGCTATAAGTTAAAATTATGTAAGATGGAAATTATTAACATTGTTTAAACAATTAAAAACCAACAATAACGTTAAAGCCGTGGTTTCACGTTGTTATTTTACGTTCCTTGCAATAGTTTCGTACTTTTATGGACCCAGTTATTTTACGTTATGCACGTTTGTGAGTCCCAGCTGCCGGTCAAAACCCTGTATTTTTTTACATTTTTATTTTTAACAGTGTAGGGTATATCGTGTTTATAAACTTTTAGTTTGCCAGCTCATGTTCATCTTCCAACCAAAGCTCACAGTGTATTAATTGACAAATTGTAGCACTGAGAGATCGGGGGGGGGGCAATCACATATGAAATGGATATGGGTGTAAGGCTGGCGCTTCAAAACCCAGGGGAATTCGGTGACAGATGACTAAAAAAAAATAGGGGTCTTTGGATGAGAGACCTCCAAAATGCCCCAAAATAAGAGGTTTTCGGGTGACAAATTTGCAACCTTATTCCACTCTCAGTATGATTATTATATTACTTAATTATAAAAAAATTAAAAAAATCGTCAAGATTTCGCGTTTACGCGTATAACCTTAACGACGTCTAAATTTTGGATTTCACGAGTTCGGAAGGTTCTAACCCTTTATATTTACAAAAGCAATACCGGAAGTGGGTTATTTTTTGGGGGGGGGGGACACTTGTATTCAAAGGTGGATTTGATGCGTGAACAAGAAAACGCGTAAAAAGGGTCCCTTTTTTTCCAACAGGCGATGTACGCGTGTACATTGATTAGGGTGTCAAAAACAGCAAAATATGGGAAAAAGTATGTTTTTTTCTTAACCCTAAAATTGTGATCTACGTCCTTAGGTTATGTAATACTCAAATTAAGCAGAGAGATCAAAACCATCATAATTATTGTAAAGCAAGCAAATCAAGACAATAAAGGCTGTAATTTTGTTTTATATTAATGACGCAATGCATTGTTACTTGTTTAGGGTAGCAAAGACTGACAAAAATACTTGTTTAGGGTATGTTCTTTAGTCGGTGGAAATACTCGTTTAGGGTGAATTTTGTGAGTCCGTCTTCACCCATCATATCCACCTTTGAAAAGTGCCCCCTTCCCCGGGAATAAATTTACATTTTGAAAACCTACACAAATTATATACCGGTGTCAAATGAGGTATATTCATAGTCCGGGGATTGTGGTTCCTAGGGATAGTCGTCCTTCGGACCTCTTGCCCTAGGAATAGTAGCCCTTGTTTTATTTTATTTTTAAGATATAGGCCTATATCATAATTACATCTCTCAATTTTTCATTGTGTACTCAGTTCCTTCCACAGTATTTAAACCCTTAACACATTTCCAACACAATGCATTTTCCATAATTTTACCCTTATTTTCCAAAACACTTTCGCCTATTTTCACTAGAAAATACCCATTTTGCCGATTCGTGGACTTTATGACGTCATTGTGACGCCATACTAGGTATGATGGTATTTATTTTGGTATCAATGGAAAGAAAAAGACCATAACTATCCACTGGTATCAAAATCATAAGCATCGAAATCCCAAAGGGAGGTGGTAACCACACGCCCGGCCACCCCACCCCCTTGGTAAACCATGTTTAAAAAAAAGGCTTGGTAAGACGAGGATTAAGGTTCTTTAACGAACCAAAGCGAGTTATTTAACTGCTGTATAGCACCTTTTATGGTTCTGTTAGAAACCTTTTTGGGGTTCTCAGATTCTTATGAACTATTAATGTTTTAGGGTTCCATAAAGGGCCGCCAGGGGGGAAATTCTAAGTCACATTTTTTTCTTAGAGTGTAGCAACAGCATACAATTAAAAATATTTTGAACTGATCAAATAAAAAATCTGTGGCACTTTTTTGTATTTAAAGGCGCAACGAGAGATTTTGAGACACCCAAATATTGTGTCGAAATAGTAATTTCATATATATAGATTAGACACTGCATAGATTTCTTACCATGTATTTGGCTACAGAAATGTCTTAAAAGAGAGAAAAAAGTGATTTTGATTTATATTTCAATGTAAAACATGGGCTGAATTTTGTATTTGCTCCTATACGAAATAAGAAATTTCACAATTTCTGTACCAAAGAAACATTTCTCAACTTAATCCTTTCAGATGGGGATATTTTTATGGAAAGCTTTACATCAGGGCAAAAATCAGTACTTTTGATTTTCAAGGGACACTGATATGTGAAATCTCTCCACCCTGCACCTTTAAGTTTATTGTATGCGACCAGTTTAATGCTTTGGACATTGTGTTCAGGCCCAGGGTGTGAGGTTGTGTTTTGTACTCGCATAATAAAAAGCCGGTGTTGATGCCATGGTCCAGGTCTCAAATCCAGCGAAAAATCTACACACGCTTTAAAAGAACTGCAGCTTGGCTGAATTGGGATACAAGATTGCCATAAGTGGTATATAGTTTTTGCATCATTCCAAGTTGTCCTTTGCGTGACAGAAAGTCTTGCTGTGGGCAGCATAGGACCTATTGTACTGAAGTTCTGACTCTTTGGGTTGGGTACCGTTGTAGTGCAGATAGATTGATGATTTTCTTTGTGACCAGCCGATGTGTGGAAACAATATAGAACAGTGTATATGGCGCCGTTAGAATGATGGTGTCGTGGTTTGATTTTTAAAAGTTTTTGCCATTTGAGCATGGGATTCAACCATGGACCAGGTTAGTAGTTTAATTTATTAGAGGTTGTTTTTTATGGAATATCAATGATGTTAAGTTTAGATTATAAATTGGAATATCATGCCAATTTTACTTGCCATGGACCCGGATATGGTGAATTCATTCTCTCGTAGGTTTTATAACTCAGTTTATAACTCACCAAAACATACCAAAAAACTCTAAAACCTAACTCATCGATGAACTCTATACCTCACCAAATAACTCTAAAAACTCTGAACATAACTCGTCGATGAACTCCATTCCTAACTCACCAAAATAATTCTAAGAACATAACTTATCAATGAACTCAATCCATAACTCACCAAAACAACAAAAACACTCTAAACATAACTCATCAATGAACTCCATAACTTTTGAAAATTGCATAATGCCCATTTAATTTAATTTGAGGGTGTTTTTCCTCAAATGATGCAAAAGTACATTCCCATAAAAGAAAAATCAAACATTTTTTTCCAAAAAATACTACCTCACCAACAAATAACTCTAAAAACAACTCATTGATGAACTGCATCCATATCTCACCCAACATAATAAAAAATCTAAAACACAACTCATCGAACTCCATTAATTAACTTGCACATTGCCCCTTTAATTTTAAGCTTAACCCTTGAGGGCGCTCTTCCTCAAATGATGCGAAAAAATCCATTCCCATTAAAAACTCATTTTTTCAGAAAATATTTGGAAATCGCATAATGCTTTGACATAATGGGGCTGATATTTGGAATGAAGTTCTTGGAATTACCTGCAATCCCCCTTTAATTCAATTTGTAAACTTAACCCTTGAGGGTGCATTTCCTCAAATGATGGGAAAAATACATTCCCACCAAAAATCAAGAGTGCCCTATCTTCCTTTAGACATTCTTTCTAACGCAGTACTAATTTACATAATATCTTTCGCAGTCTGTGACACAGACTACACCGTGGGTAAATACTTTCCGCACCGCTGTACACACACATGTACACGTACGTTTATGTACATATGTACATATATACAAATTGGTTTCTTGGTCTTGCTTTGAGCAAACATTACTTATTTTTGACATTTGTTTACAAAACACATACATGTAGGCAAACACCTACAAACATGGTGACAGCCAGAGAGACGGGCACAGACAGGCATACAGACATAGACGCACACACACACACACACACACCCACAGACACACACACACCCACACACACAACATTACTCATGTGCAGAAATGTTACGTTATAGTCCATTGTAAAACTATGTACTAGCATATTGCAAAATGCACATCTGACCAAAGGTGCTGAGCCTGGAAATACCAATAGACATGCAATGTGTCCTTGCTAAGTCTGTGACAACTAGCTAGTGTAATAAACACAATTGCAACACACTGAGTTGAAACCAACTAAGGTATAACAGTTAGGCTGTCAAAGCATCACACGGCTATCTGTTATACACCTAACAGGATAGGTACAGTGATAAGGGGAAGGCTTACCAGAGGCCGTAACTTTGATTGCTTTGCTATTCTCACTGCTTTCATACGCCATTTATAATACCATATCCAATGGTCAGCTGTAGCGATGTTGTCAATTAGTTTTAAAATTGAAATCGCTCTACTGTCTTACCAAGGGGGGGGGGTGGGTGTACCCCTAGTGAACTTTGCCCGGGGGGGGGGGGGGGGGGGTGAGGGGGGGGGGGGGGGGGGGGGGACGGGGGGGGGGGGGGGGGGGGGGGGGGGGGGGGGGGGGGGGGGGGGGGGTGGGGGGGGGGGGGGGGGGGGGGGGGTGCGCTAAAATGCCAAAAGCCTCCGTAAATAAAGCTTCTATAGGTTAGACCCTCCCTCGGGTCTACGGTGATGAAAACGCTAAACGACTGAAATTACACTCTAGACTCTTCAACCCATCTCTGCGAGCTAACTCCCTACCTTGTGTTAATTCCAGGAGCCCTGTGTCCATTCACGTTCTGTGGACAAGTTGGTTGACAGGACTGTCCATCTTGGGGACGGTAAGCTGAAAAGTCCTCAAGTTTTTATTTTACATTATCTTTTAACCAGGTGCTCTCTAAACCATAGACAAGTCGCCCGAGCTGGTTATACAGTCTACTATAGGTAATCATTCTCTCATCATTATGTTCATTCTATAACAATAGCTGGTAGACTATAAGGATGGCGATGCTTAGAATGAAAATGTACAATCTCCGTCTTCGATCATTCACATAAGCTTCATGGTGATGGCCCAATGGGGTTGTGACAATTACCGACCCTGGTCACTAGTGACCCACCCTGAATCATCAGACTTTACGGAATCACTTGGCAGAATATCAGTTTTTATTTCGACATGTCTGAATTCAGGGTGGGTCACTAGTGACCCAGGTCGGCTAATTGTCACAACCGCCCAATGAGCTTATCAGAGATCAATTTCCATTTGAAGTTTTTACGACTTAGTTCTTCCCAGGTAGACAAGGATGGGTCGTTATTAATTTTCCCTGGAAGAAATGGCCAATCGCACCAAGTGTTGAAAAAACCAGAACCCCCATATGGCGCTTGGCCGATTCGAACCTGCGACCTCTGTATTACTATTGACGGCGCTCTAACCACTGAGCCACAAGATGGGTTGGTAAAAGAACGATAGATATCATCTATATGTGTTAGGTTCGAAATGTGTCATTCGCTTTCCTTAGCGGATAGCATCAGAACGGGTAATATTAATAGTACATTTATAATATTTGTTTTGAAGTTTTTACTACTAGTTCTCCTCCATGTAGACAAGGATGGGTATTTATTAATCTTTCCCTGGAGATGCCAGCGCACCAATGTTAAAAAAACCCTCATATGCGCTTGGCCGGATCGAACCGGCGTACCCTCCGTATTACTATTGAGGCGCTCTAAAACCAACAGCCACAAGACTGGGTTGATAGAAGAACGCTCGATATCATCTATAGTGTTAGGTTCGAAAGGTGTCCATCGCTTTCCTAGCGGATGCATCAGAACGGTATATTTTGGCATATACAATTTATATATTTGTTTTGAAGTTTTATACTTAGTTCTCCAGGTAGACAAGGATGGGTATGATTAATCTTCCCCCTGTGGAAACGGCGGCCAGTGCACACAAGTGTTGAAAAAAAAACCCATATGCCCGCTTGGCCGGAATTCGAACCGGCGACCTCCTTTACTAGTGACGGCGCTCTAACCAACTGAGCCCAGACTGGGGGGGGTTGGGTAGAAGAACGATAGTTATTATCGATAGGTGTTAGGTCCGAAATGTGCCCATCGCTTTCCTAGCTGATATCCTCAAGAACGTTATATTTACATATACCATATTTTTTATATATTTGTTTTGAAGTTTTTTACTATAGTATTCACCCTTCGTGTCACCAGAGGAAAAGTTTTGGACCTCGTCGATTCTTGGATAGTGGCCAGAAAAAGAAATATGTGGCCCGTTCCACCTGTTTCATGAACGAATTGAGATATTCTGATCTGGCTTTCATTTGCCATCATTTTCAAAGCGTTGTGTTCCTTGTATCCAAAACCATGGGGCGCCCTCATAAGTCATTAACTCACCTGTTACATTGAATCCCACTGAAGCAAATACGATATAGTCAGAATGTTGAGGCTATGTTTTTGTACTACAAATGTGCTTCCGCTGACTTGATGATTTCTTAAGCATAGACTTGATTCTTCTGCTAGCGGACACATTTTTCAATAGATTAGCGTGGATTTTAATTTCCAACCACAGCACATCCCCTCATTATGCCTACCTTGAAATGTACTATAGGTGACACGATGGGTTGAATCTACTATAACGATTCTCCTCCGGTAGACAAGGATGGGTATTTATGAATCTTTCCCTGAAGATGGCCATCGCACACAAGTGTTGAAAAAAAAACCCCATATGCGCTTGACCGGAGTCGAACCGGCGACCTCCGTATTACTAGTGACGGCGCTCTAACCAACTGAGCCACAAGACTGGGTTGGTAGAAGAACCAGACTTGTAGTATGAGTACTTGACCCTGAGTATGAGTACGAGTATGAGTATTTGGACCTGAGTACGAGTACGAGTATGAGTACAGCAAAATTTTAAATCCCGAGTACGAGTATGAGTACGAGTACTTATGCCTGAGTACGAGTATGAGTACTTATGCCTGAGTACGAGTATGAGTACGAGTACTTATGCCTGAGTATGAGTATGAGTACTGTACAAAATTGCAGATTTGTAATATTGTTGATTATGAAGATGACAATAATGACAATGAAGGCAATGGCGATAACAATGATGGTGACTAATCCTCCACCAAAATTTGAGATCGATGTATACTTGAACCTCTCTAATTTACCCGAAATTTGTTGTTGATTTTCTTTATAGACATAAACAAGTTCAGTTGTTTACATGGAAAATGCTAGTTTTGGCAGTTGTCCCACCCAAGTATTACAAAGCAAGGATCTTGGATGAACTAACTGTCAAAGGCACAGTCATCTTACTCACTCAAGCATGCCTGCATGCTGTGTAGTACATGTTGCACATGTACCCATACCCGGGTATAAAATTGTGTACCTGTAGCCATAGTCTCGTACCTTAACTCAAATCCATACCATGATGTGGTCACATGCTGGACCCATACCCCGACCCATACCCAGAGTCGCATACCAATACCTATACCTGTAGGCATCATGGCATGGAATCTTGTACCCATCCTGTAGTCATGTGTCATACCCCTACCCATACCTGCAAGTATGGTGTCATACCCCTACCCATACGCCATACCCGTACCTGCATGTATACCTACATTATCTGCATCGGGCATCATTAAACAGCTGATTAAACCCCAGTTATAACCCCCCCTTGAAATGCAAAATTGTTTGAATCTTTTGATCCAAAACAATTTGAATATAAGCTAATATGCAACATGCTATGGTAGGAACCGGGAATGTAATTTGATATATACATACATACAATTTCTAAGGTTTGTTTTCATATTTTGGAAATTGTGTGTTCATATTTTGGTGACACTGGTCCAGAATTACTTTGCCCAGATTTAAATAAATGAAACATGTATCCCAAAAATAGCTACAAGTGTTTCTGAACACACCCTGGCCTTTAAGCGACATGTCTTTTGATGGTGTTCCATTTACTGTCAACATTTGCCAACATAAGTACTCATACTCAGGCAAAAGGAAGCAAACTGGATTAGATAAAATTGTCATGGAAAGGTGCATTGGTAGTATACAAGTAGATATCACCACTGAAATTTTTGTTAATATTTCCAAATATTTGATGATACATCAAACAAAACAAAATTTAAATATTTAGGTTTGTCTAAATCATAAAACCCAATTTTACAAAACAAATTTGGGTAAAAATCATGTTTCGTTAAATATCACTCATTTCTTGCATATTTTGATCTATTGTGAATTTCTCTTTTCCAGCAGCAAATGCATGCCTCACTTATTTTTGTTGTAGTGCGAGTACTTTTCCTGAGTACGAGTATGAGTACGAGTATTTGACCCTGAATACGAGTATGAGTATTTGGTTCTGAGTACGAGTATGAGTACAGCATATGTTTAAATCACGAGTACGAGTATGAGTACGAGTACTTATGCCTGAGTATGAGTACGAGTACCCAGGCCTGAGTATGAGTACGAGTACGAGTATACAAATTGTACTCGTACTCGAGTATGAGTACGAGTATTCGTACTCGAGTACTACAAGTCTGAGAAGAACGATAGATATCATCTATAGGTGATAGGTTCGAAAGGTGCCCATCGCTTTCCTAGCGGATAGCATCAGAACGGTATATTTACATATACAATTTATATATTTGTTTTGAAGTTTTTACTACTTAGTTCTCCAGGTAGACAAGGATGGGTATTTATTAATCTTTCCCTGGAGATGGCCAGCGCACACAAGTGTTGAAAAAAAAAAATATGCGCTCTGCCGGATTCGAACCGGCGACCTCCGTATTACTAGTGACGGCGCTTGTATAAATTGTATATGTAAATATACCGTTCTGATGCTATCCGCTAGGAAAGCGATGGACACCTTTCGAACCTAACACCTATAGATGATATCTATCGTTCTTCTACCAACCCAGTCTTGTGGCTCAGTAAAAAAAAAAAAAAAAAAAATTTATATATTTGTTTTGAAGTTTTTACTACTTAGTTCTCCAGGTAGACAAGGATGGGTATTTATTAATCTTTCCCTGGAGATGGCCAGCGCACACAAGTGTTGAAAAAAAAACCATATGCGCTTGGCCGGATTCGAACCGGCGACCTCCGTATTACTAGTGACGGCGCTCTGACCAACTGAGCCACAAGACTGGGTTGGTAGAAGAATGATAGATATCATCTATAGGTGTTAGGTTCGAAAGGTGTCCATCGCTTTCCTAGCGGATAGCATCAGAACAGTATATTTACATATACAATTTATATATTTGTTTTGAAGTTTTTACTACTTAGTTCTCCAGGTAGACAAGGATGGGTATTTATTAATCTTTCCCTGGAGATGGCCAGCGCACACAAGTGTTGAAAAAAAAAAATATGCGCTCTGCCGGATTCGAACCGGCGACCTCCGTATTACTAGTGACGGCGCTTGTATAAATTGTATATGTAAATATACCGTTCTGATGCTATCCGCTAGGAAA
>JAMKCH010000634.1:0-47756 GCA_023653785.1 Ophioderma brevispina
TTTGAATATGTTCCTCCAGTCTGATTTAATAATTTGTTTGATAGGAATACCACAAGTGCACAATGTACCTGCATTAACCAGGAGGAAGGATCCACCTGCACTTTGCAATTTCGTAATGCACCTATCAAAATGCCCTGGCCCCTGGGTTCTCGGAGATGGCCGGACTTGCACATGAGATGTTTAACTCCCCGGCCAAGTCCCGGACCTGCGGGGCAACATTTTTAATGTCAAACTCCGGCCAAGTCCCGACCCCTGCTAGCGGACAAAACTTCAAAATGTGTCAAACCTGATTGGTGCGATTCATTTTTTATTATGCTCTTTCAATCTGGGTGTATTGTAGCTTTGTCGTACTACATTTATACGTGTTTGTAGAAACTTGCGCTTCCGGTTGTCCCTACCAACCCAAAATCCCGGATTTTTTTTGACATGCGTGAACTCCAGGAACAAGTCCCGGCATACGCCTGGTACACCGGGCAAAAAAGGATCAACTCCCCGCTATCAGGTATACAAGTCCCGGCCATCCCTATACCCAGGGGCCGGGGCATTTTTTGATAAGTGCATACGTTGGTCGAAGCATGCGCCGAACCTCCACGTGCGGGTTTGGGTATCAACGTCCCAAGTAATTTTAATTTGACTGTAAGTACTGTCTTTAACCCGTGAATTGAAGTTTAACACTCAAGAGATTGGCCCGAAATGGTTGAAAGTTTCACACTGTAAATGAGTGTTGGGTTGACCAGTAAATAGAAATTGTTTCATTGCTTACTCGTGCCAAAATTCATTTTCAATAGAGAAATTGAAAGTACCTCAATAACGTTCTGATTCTTTGTGCAAGTAAGGACCTTCGTCATTTGTACATGATATATTTGTAATTACACATTGCCACCTGGTAATTCCACAGGAAGGAGTACTTAAAAAATTACAAAGCAGTGTAGAAACTGAAGCAGAAATGGCAGAGAAATTGAAATATCCCAGCCAGTTTAGCACAGGTAAGGGATTGATGTGTCAAATTGTACCATCCAGTGTATGCTTGAATTAATGAATGGACTTTAGGTTAAAACTGTGATACCAAGATTTCTGATATAGGTTGTCAGTGCTCTAAGAAACTTAAAGTCTGACTCAGAGATTGATTTCGAAATATTATTTTTTTTTGTAATATGAAAAATAGTCAGCCTAGAACTAAAGATAGTAACCGAAAATGCACAATTCCGAAATTTGAGATTAATCGGATTTTTCGTTTTGATGCGGTAACATTTATTGTAGTTATTACGTCCTCAAGGATTTGTGTATAACAAAAATTCCGGAGCCGGATTTTATACAAAGTTGTGATTTTTCTATATTCCGATTTAAGCTTAGCAATTTCACACAGTGATTAGTATATGGACCAAGCATGATTACATGCACAAACATTATTTTTTGGAAATTGAGGCAACCCTCCTCAGGAAACCTGAGTCAGCCTTTAACCTGCTACCATCCAGCTTTTGTGTGTGAATAGAGAGGACTGAAATGTTTTCAATGTTTGTCTTCTTTAGTCAATTTTAAATGCTCTGGATATTTTGGCCACAGGTGTGATTGTGAAAAGCAACTTGTTCCAAATAAGAGAAATAAGTCCTCCTATTCAGTAATTTTTTGCTTATCTTCCCCCAACTGGAGTCCATTGTCACTATCTGAATGATCAGAGGTCATGTCAAAGGTCCATTTATTGCAAGCTTGCTGTTGAAATCTGTCCAAACCTGTGTCATATTTACTCCCAAGTCAGTTTCACTAACATATGGAAGAATACAGTAAGATGTGCAAAATTGTTGCATTTGATGATAATCTATCAATTTGGCCACAGACACATTATCATATTTCATGGTGGGGGCAATGATTATTACAGGGAAGGACATACTTCGAATTGCTCCAATCCTGTTGAAAAATATACCAATTGTTTGTCGGTTATGAGATTCCAATGTATATTTGTTCATGTAGGACCTATGGTTTTGGAGTTAAGTGATGAAAATTCTTAAAATAGTAACAAAAACCCAAATTCTCATATTACTGAGTCTGGGGTATTTAAAAAAAAGTTGATCCCATTTTGGGGAGAAATGTTTCAATTATTATTCATAATGTCAAAAGGAGTAAAATAAAGAATAATTTTGACTATATCACACGTTCTTGTTTCCGTAGTAGAGAATAAAGAAGGACTGTTATCATAAAGAATAATTTTTTACTATATTGCATTTTCTTTTCCGAGGTAGAGGATAAAGAATGCTTGTAATCATACTGGCAAGAACTTACCTGATAGCAATAAATGCACCACAGCTGTGGGAAAATATGCAATAGAAATAGCCATGGTTGATTAAATTAGCTATAGCCTTTTCTGCTTAATTTTGTGTCACCTGCACTATAGTGCAGGGAGGCAAGTACGATTCAATTCTGTATGTCCGTCTTTGCACAAGAGTGCAAGTTTCGAGTAACCTTTTCAGATTGCTAAAACCTTAACTCCAATTGTCACCAAACATAGGTCATAGGTCCAACCATAGACACTTCATGTCATGGTAGGTTTAACGGTCACATACCTAGGTCAAAGGTAATTAGAGGTCAATTGGGCAGAGAGTGAAGGAAAGGTGGATTGCAAAAGCAGGCGACACTATTACTTGTTCTCACCTAATTGGCAAAAAATTATTCGGCTTTTGCTTTATCCGCGCGTGAAAGTAATTCGGTTTTACACGCGCGCCTCTTGCCACAAGCATGCGCCGCACCGGCATCTTGCACTGACAATGCTGCAGTAGGTGTTGCTTGCGTTGCGCCAACAGTTTCTATATCATTTCACGGTGTGGAGTCTTGCCTATTTGGTGATGAACAAAGTATAGTAGTTCAAGAACTGCTTATTAAAAGAGCAGTGAACTGGCCACATAGTAAAAAGAAGCATTCCAATTGTTTCCTTTCTTTAAAAAATATACATAACCCCATGTGTATTCCATTTCATTTCTTACAGTCAAAAAGAGAAAATACTGCACTACAAAGAGATTTAAAGAAAAAAGGTGGTAAGGACAAGGTAAGTGAATCACTTCATGTTCAGAAATATGGAAGTGTACCAGTGCCTTTCTGTTTTGAACTTTTATAGATAGGCAAAACAATTAGGAATGGGGGGGGTTACAGTGATCTGATAAATTTGAGCATTAGGTTACAGGCAAGACTGATTATGAGGGATGCTGCTCTGTTGTAATAATTAGCGTACAAATTGTTGTTAGATAGTGCAGGTTGATTTGATATTTCTGAATGTGTTAGGACTTAAGTTTCCAACTTTTTTTTGGATTATATTTCCAACTTTTTAAATTTTAACTACTTAGTTCTCCATCCAGCAACCTCCGCACTTCCAGTGACGGCGCTCTTCCCCATTAAGCTAACAAGCCAGGTTTGGTATAGGAGCGATAATATTATCTATAGGTGTTAGATGTGAAAGTGTTCTCCCTTTCGACCGGATAGCATCTCCTGGAAATGATTAATAAATAGTCATTATTTCGCAACTGTTAGGAAGTTAAGTGTTCATCGTGTTCGCATGTAGAATATACAGTACATTTGCCTTCAGTACGCTGTTAGGCTTGATGAGCTATATATCCTTAATGTCATAACTGGTGTTACCAAGCTAGATGGATTGGTTCTAGACTATTGTTGTCATCTCATAGGGTGCCTTACATAAAATTCACTTATGATGTTATTATGCAATATAGGCTGCCGAAGAAAATCAGAGGCTAACAAAAGAGCTTGCAGCTGCTGTGGGCCAAAGCCGCCAGCTTGAGAAGCCCATCAGCCCTGCAGCCAAGAGTATGACCTTCCTGGCAAGAACTCCCTGGATTTAAACATGGCCGTTAACACAACTACAGAAGGAACTGGTAGGCTGCTACTCAGAGTGCAGAGAAAGGCAGTGCGTTCAATAATGCTGAACTCACTCAGGTAAATTAACTAAAGAAATGGGGGTTGGTGTTAAAGAGAGTTAATCCCACCTTTGTGTCTACTGAGATCTAAGTGGGTGTTTATTCATTTTGTTAATAGGCTCAATCAATCATGATTTGGTAGTGGTATTTGTTGAGAGATTTCTTCAAATTTACTCTGCAGTGCACAAAAGTGTTAAAGAAGGGGGACGGCCCAATTTCATGATGTTAATTGGACAACTTTGACACTCCCATACCCCATCTGTAAAGTTTCATGCCACAATCCGTTTTGATATAAGCACTAAAAACATGATTTTGTAAGCCCCATAGAACACTGTGTAAGGCTAATACTGGTCGATCAAAATGGGGCATGTTTTCGCTCATAACATCCCAACCAAACATCTTTTGGCATTAAGTTTTCACAGGATAATTGAAAAAAAGAATAGTTTTCTGGGGGGCTGGCTATTCGCTATGGGGGCCAAGGACCTTTAAGCTCACGGCTCTCTGAGCCTTGTTGAGGTAATGTAAATGAAATTGCTATAGTTTGTACAAATTCTATTATGCCCATTATTAGTAGCAGACTGGGCATAGAAGCCTAAACAAAGTGCGGTGAACTGCTACTTACAGTAGACTCCCTGATGTAATCTCCTAATCCAAATCAATCTCATTGCTGATCAAATTGTTCCATTTCAGCTCAAAGCGCAACTAACTAAAGAACAAGAGCAAGTTAAGAAGCTAACCAGCGACCTCTCAGCTGCCAATTCTAATGTCCAACAGTTGAAGCAAGCGTCCTCAGCATCAGATCAACAGTTACAAAAAGAGCTAGATGCCAAGAAAGCTAAAGATGAGCAGATTCGTAAAGAGATGGATGCTTCCAAGAAAACCCTGGCTGAGACAACGCAGAAGCTGGACAAACTGCAGAATGACATGGGACAGCAAATCAAGACCTTACAGGGTGAGCTCGAGGAGAGGAAAGCAGAGGCAGAAAAATCATCAGGGCAACTCAAAGAACATGAGCAGAAATCAGAGCAGCAAGCAAAGGTTAGATTTTGTTAAATGTGACCCAGATGCATTGGTAGTAATTATTGAACAGATAACATATAAGCAATTTAAAAGGGGATGGCCCGATTTAAGGATATGAAATTTTCATCTTGATAGATTGGCCTTCACTCCAAACCACATCTGTAAAGTTTTGCGACAATATTACAATCCGTTTTGATGCGAGAGCTAAAAATGTGATTTTGTAAGCCTCATAGAGTACCGTGTAAAATTAATATTGGTCGACCAAAATGGGGCACATTTTCGCTCATAACTTCCAAACCAAACATCCTTTGGCTCTAAGATTTCACAGGGTAAATGAGAAAAATAGTAGCTTTCTTCTGATACCAAAATGTTGACCACTTCTGGTAAAATCTGGAGCTTCTGGGGACGAGGCTATTAGTGATCGGGCCATGGACCTTTAAGGTCACAGTGCATCTCTATTGGACTTAACAAAACCATTGAATCTTCATCAGTGAATTTAAATGTCTCTCCCATGAATATAATACTCTCTGAATATATTGAGACTCTCTAAAAAGTACAGATTCTAATACAGCGGAAACTGTTTCTTCAAGTGTCCCCACCGAATGAATTTGGAACAGATTGCCATTACTGTAAAAGTTTGAAATGAAGACTATGAAAAACCAGGTATATGTGTGTGTCCATGTTGAGCAATGTTACTGGCAAAGTCTAACTCCAAACCAAACTCACTTGGGTGGTAGGAGATGGATCTCGTGAAATGTCAGAAATCATTGCTTCATAATGCACTTTCCCTGCAGGTGTATTATTCACAACAATCTGAATGCGTGTGCATTGATTTCTAACCTTAACCCGCAATCCAAATAAAATCCTGATATTAACCTCTAAGTGTTACATTTACACAGGAGCTTACAACAATGAAGGCAGCACTAACAAAAGAAAAGGGGCTGACCAAAGACTTGGGCACTGCAGCAGCTAAGTTACAGGCAGCACTCAAGAAAATGCAGCAGGCACTGATTGAAGAGAAACAGACTACTGCCAAACTCAAGGCTGCTGCTGCTGCTACTGCTGGAAATAAAGAAACGGTAGGTTAGAAATGGTTGACTTAGATTTATCCCTTAGGCCCCCCAAAAATTGTTGTATTGGAGTAACCCGCCCAACCCTAATTTTGAAAATCAAGCCCTGTACAAAAGTATACCTACCCTAATTTTTTTTAGTGATTTTCAAAAATCTTATTTTTCAAGTTGTTTTTACCCTGATTTTTAACCGATTTTCTCAATATTTTTTGTGGTTTTTTTTTGTGTTCTGGTGTAACTTTGGCAACTTCTCTTTAAGGTTTGTCTATTAATAAGAGTCAAAAGTATCAATGTTATATTAATAACATTACATAGACTATGTGTGATGATTTGATGTAGTAATGCATTATTAAAAAAATTAAAAATCCGCCCGCCCTACCCTATTTTGCACTGGCCCGTTACTCCAATACAACAATTTTTTTTTGGCCTTAGGCCTAAAAAATGTTGGTTGGCATAAATAGGCAAAGTTTGGGTCAGTCATCAGCTACCGTGATCGGTAAATACAATTTTAGGTAGTAAATGATGTGGATATTCACATTTACAAAAAATGTATTGGGCTGGGAAAAATATGTCAGAGAAATTTTTTTTTGTGGAAAGCATTTTTGTCTCCTTTATTTGGGGTGTTAGTTGGGTTATGCCAACCAAACAATTTTTAAAGTCTTATGGAGCATATTGACTGTCATCAGAGGCGAGAGGTATTATTCCATGAAAGAAGCAAGTTGCAAGTTTAGTAAGATTTGTCATTTTGGCTAAGATTATTCTAATCGAAAATTTGAGAACTAGTTACTTATCTCAAAAAATTTACATGAGAACAAGCTACTTATCTTGAAAAATTTACATGAATATCACAGTTTAAATAGAATCCTGTTATGCAACCAGCCTTTTGGGATTTATTTGTTGCTCCTATTTTTCATTTCAAAAGTATTTTATATTCATCAAGAAGAAATATAGAAGGAGAAGTTGTATTTGGGACTTTGTGTGTAACCATTCTATATAAGAATGGTTGTATTATTATATTATTATTATTGATCACCCAGATGTCAATATGCAATTCAAGTCAGTGTTAACTACTTCAATGATTGCTATAAAATAAGTTTTAGCATGAAGAAACTATAGAATGAATTCAGTATTCTGCCACCACATCCTTCAACATGCAGTTTATTCCGGTGAGGCTGCCAAATTTAAGGGCGGTGGCACAATACTAAATTCTTCCGAAACTCTTCACAACCTGGTAGTGCTGACAAGCTTTCAATTGCATTTTGCACAGCAGTTAATTGAAGTTTGTGTTATGTATTGCATCCATGCAGATTGCTATTACTAGGCTATAGTTGAAGTCAAAATCCCTTGGCCATTTCAGATGTATACGCAGACTCTGTGGCCTGTGTTTGAAAAGGCAGACTAACTTTAGTCCTGGACTGAAATGAGAGTTACAGTCTGATTAATAATTTGTTGGATAGAATCAAACACGCGATTGTGGACTGCATGAGCCAGGAGGAACATCGCACCTCATTTCGCGATGCACGATGAAGGTAGTCTGCTTTGGTGAATACAGGCCTCTGTATGCCTACTGCATCTCAGTGCATCTAGGTTGTGATATTTCGAAAAGGATGCAACTGTACATTCTTAAATGTCACATCAAAAGATTTGTCATATTTTTTTTGAATGATAATATGTGTTGTATTCAGCATTGAATGTACAAATTTCAGTAGACCTAACAGTCTAAGTGTCCTTGGGATTGATTTCCACTATAGCCTGTATTATAGCATCTATAGAAAACATAAGTGGGCAGATTCAAAATGCAACTGCTTGTTGAATGGCAGCAACTGGGTTGAACATTTGGATAAACCAAGTTTCTATTATACAAAAAGTGAATTACCAGGAGTCTCGTTCACCAACAGTTTAATTTTGAGGATGTCCTTCAATGAATGCAAGTTGAATGAATTTATAACAATAAGTTTTTCATTATACCAATAATACCATTGATAGAAATAAATAACTATACTCTCAGTTGCTATTCTATGTACTTCAATTTACTACAACAAACAATAATTACAAACTGTACAAGGACTTTTGATTTTGACTGCACCAAAAGCTATTTATTTACTACATCTGCTATTCCAATCGTTACCCAACCTTTGTTTAAAGCAATAACAGCACATTTTTTGTAGAGTGCCCCCAATTTTCAAAATTTGAGATTTTGCACAGTTGTGTTGGTAACTGTCTAGTAAACTATACCTTGGAATGGTAATGCTTAAAAGTGCATATTTGTCATAAAAGAAGCGATTTTGTAATTAGAATCGGGATCCCCAATTGTAATTTAACAGCAGAACTGGAAATGCCAAGTTTCTGTCCGTCCATTGTGAAAATAGTGCCACTTCATGAAAATGACCTCTGAACCAACGGAACAACTAATGGATGAGTGTAGACACATACATGCCAGTATTTCTTGGGTGTATCATTTTGGTAGGACCTACTTTTGCAATTAGACATGTTCAAGCTTTACCATACACAGGTATAGTTTACTAGCCAGTTACCAATATAACTGCAAAAATCACAAAATTTTTGGAAAATTGGGGTACTGTTGAAAAAAAATGTACTGTTATTAGTTCTTATACCAAAATCACTACCCAAATTGATTAAGTCTGTATATAGCCTGTAGAGCCAATGTGCCAAATTGTTCCACACTATTCTGTATTACCTCTATTCTCTTAACTGATCCTTTTGCACACACCACTGTAAAAAATCACATTTCTCACTTTTAGCTGAAAGGTTTACTATGTACGCATGTTCTCACTATTTTCACAGCAATTTCCTTTGTCACACTTGTAACCATGTGTAACTAACAGCATGTTGCACTAATCTCTCATGTACTAAACTGATACCTATAATTTGCATAGTTTCACAAACTATGTGGGACTGCTAGGAACACACCTTCTTCAGGCCCTTGTCAGAAATCTGTGATGTGTGCACTTGAAAGACACGGTATTTCATTTATTACGGTAATTTTTTTAAGGGTCCCCAACAAACATTTGCACACTGTGCCCTTATAAGGGTGCACCACCTTCACATTATTTTAAAAATAACTTCCAATAAAGCATATTTTAAAGTCATAACTTAAATTTGTGCACCTTATGTTTACACAACATTGCCTGCAAGTAATTTAAAGTTGCAGCTCTTCAATAATCAAAGTTATGTGGTCCTGTGGCCTCTTTTGCAGTTGTTTTGACAACTTTCTTAGTTTATCACATTCATAAGAACTCGATCATTGCTTCTTTGTTAAATAAGCCAAATTAAATAACTTGTTCTCTGAAATTGACTACAAATGCGATGGTATTGGAAAGTCATCTTTATTTGGATAACTACTTGAAATCTGTGGTCAAGTCAAGTAATATGTTTTTAATGTCATATATATTATTGAAATTATGGGTTAGTGGATAACTTATGCACAGTAATTTAACCAGTGGTGTGGTACATGTTGCTCATTGGCATTTACAGTGCTGAATTCAGACTTTGGGTTGTCAAAAACAAGATAGCTTAGTTGCTTGGGTGCAATTTGTATTGTTCTTTTGACCGTTAAACTTTATTTGCCCTTTGCCCCTCCACCAACAGCCACCAGCAGAGAAAACTTCTTCCCTGACCGATAGTCAAGTTGAGCTGCAACTCGCTGAAGCTGCTGAGGAGGTATTGGATTGGACCCTAACACTTTTGATGTTGCTTTGAAGTGCACATGTTTGATTTTTCACCTTCCGGAGTCATGTTCTGAACTGCAATCAAAAGACTTTCACAGCATGAGACAACTCTTGCCATCATTTGGTCCAGTTTTCCTAAGACTAAGACCTGGGGTCCTTTTTACAAAGCTTGTGATATGTTTTATTTAAGACCAAAAAAGTTACAAGGGGGAGAGCCATAGCTACTGAGCTCATTTGTTTAATACAATTGATTTGTTACCATCTTAGATTTTATGACAATGGTTGATAACCTTTGATTTTGTTGCAAAGCATCCACTAACAACGTGGTCATTGCTTGATGCAGTGTGGCTATACGTGTCGCGATTCCATGCCAGTACTTCAAACGACAACCACATATTTTGGTCAATGCATTAACAAATTCTATACAAAGTAAAATCAATGGTTACCATGTTTTGCTACAAAAAATTTGTGAAGTACACCAACAACTCCATGCTGGCAACAAAGATGGCAGCAAACAAGAGAAGATATCAGTAGCTTCCCACAATGCATTGCTTCCCATGGAGATTTTTGTACAGGTAGTCATGTGAATCGTTAGAGATGAAACATTCTTAAAATGCTAGTTTGTGATTAATACTGTTGATTTAGCTATGTTTCACCACTAACGATTCACATCAGTACCTGTACAAAAACGTCCATTGGAAGCAATGCATTGTGGGAAGCAACTGATATCTTCTCTTGTGGCTAACTATGAATTCTCCCTTTTGAAGATTTTTACTTAATTATCACAAGTTATGGTGCGTTTTCACTTAAGAATTTTATGGCTGTTGCGCATTGTAAGGAATAGGGAATAATAACCGGTAACTCATATTGAAGTTTAAGGACTTGTAACTTTGATTGGTTCCTTAAAATATGATGACAAATGAAAATTGAAACAAAATATGGAAACCTGTTAACTCTAAATTAACAAATCCATGTTATTTTGGGGGACAAGTAATGGAACGAGAAAATGCATAGAGTAAATCTCCACAAATATATTTAAAAGGTTTGGTGAAAGGAAAATCATAATATGCTGTAAAAATTTGGCCCGTTTATAGATGGCTTGTAAATCTTACACAAAATTTGGTACTTCTTTTGGATTTGAAAATGACAAATTCTGTTCCAAACAACATTATATTACTTTCAATTAAACCTAATTATAAATATCATGTACCTTTGGAAAATTTGACCAGTTATTGCAAGTTGTTCTAATATGCTGTGAATCCGAAATGTGTTTTGTGTCAACTTCCGATGAAAATGAAGAATTTAATAGTCAATTCACATGTCAATTAAAACACAATTGATGGAGATTGGCGTCTGACTTTCTGATATATTTCCCCTAACAGGTGCCATTATTGTTAATTGTCTCATTCACAAATGTTTTAAAGTTCAAACATGACGCCAGAAAGCCACCGCAGTCACAAGCCTTTGAAGTAGTAGCTTGCCACGCCCTGCACTAACACTGCTTTGCACACAACATGACCTTTTATGATGCTATTAATCTCGTTAGGAAAAACACAACAGATGCGTAAATGTCTTGCGACTTAAATTTTTTTATTCACCAACTGAAATTGTTCAGTGTTTGGCCAATGTGGTCAAATGACTCATCTGATAATGTTATTGGGGAAATGATTTTCCAAAGCTGTCCAGCCGCAAAAGCAAGGTATATTAAGTTGTAACAGACCTACACAGAATTCTGTTCATGAATTTACTTCAAAATGGGCTTATTGGGATATCCTTGTGAACTGCAGATGTTGATCAAAAGGTTTCGGGATACCAATCAACAATACCTGCATCATCAAATCATTTATGACTCTCAGTAAATACGTACCTGGACAGTGAAAGAATATTTAAGGAATGGGGATTGAATTCAAACTAGATTATTTTGAGTTACGCACGTCATAAAGCTAATCCACATTTAGAACTTGTGCATTGCCAAATTTCCAAATATGTAATCATTCACTTTATTTGAACACTTCCTTTTCAGTTTTAATGAACTACCTTTTTCAGTTTTATGAACTAACTTTTCAGTTTAAATAAACTTAACTTTTCAATCTAAAACATATCCATGACTCTGGCGACACTCTTGATGCTGTAGTTAGCCTAAAAAACAGCTGTTTTCCCCTGGGCCTTACATGATGGAAATTAATTTGTTTCAAATCATTATCTTCAATATTTCAAACTGATAAAAGCTCTTTTTCAGGCATTCCAGATACAAAGTGGAATAAGGCAACACGGTTATTGTAGTCCGATAGTATTTAGGTCAAAATACAAATCATAAAAATATTAATTTGGTTAGTTTTCCTTATTTTGCACAAAAAAAAAATAACATCAAACAAATTACTTTTGGTCTGATGTGTTGGATGATTGAAAAAGCTATGTATTTTGGCTTGAATATAATTTTTTTCTTATGACTCTTGTGATATTTGTGTGGCATGTTAAGTTTGCTGTTTTTGCTGTGCTGCTTCTGCTTTTTTGTGCCATTTAATTTCATAGTGCACTTAATTTTTAAACTTTTGCTTTGTTGTGTTTGTTTGACAATTTCTAATATAATAATCCTATACATGAACAGGAACAATGCAAATATACAACATACGCATACACAGGGTCTGAAATATTACACATCCACATCCTTGGGGCACCGTAAAATGACTATGGCATGTACTTAGTAGGATGACTTGCTCTGTTGGACACTATATAGGCAGTGCTTTATGTATACCCCTGTTGTGACTACAAAATACACATACATTCACATACACACACATGTGCACATATACACATGCACACCCACATGCACACATATACACACACACACTCGCACATACATTTACTACCCGATCCTTGGCAGAGGTAACTTTCGATGGACATGTCCAGTCACTTTGAACCGCTAAGTCTTAATTGACATGGCACACAGTTCAGTCATTTTCATTTACCAGTGTACTTCAAAAGTACACACCCTGGTTTATGAGAATTTCTGATACGCAGAACACACACAGGGTGGTTATTAATTCATTACATGCTGAGGTCACTGAACTGTTTTCAGCAATAAATGAGCATTTGGTATTGCTTAGTGAGTGGTGAACCCTATAGAGTTGGTAGATGTTTTATATAGAAGTCCTAAGGATGCAAATGAGGTATTACAATTGATTCCATCATGTGCTGTATGATGTGCAGTAGCGCTTCATGGAATCAATGGCAATACCTCATTTGCATCCTTGGGACTTCTATATGAAACATCTACCAACTCTATAGGGTTCACCACTCACTATGCAATACCAAATGCTCATATGAAATGTCTACCATAGAGTTACCGATGCACAAGGATGTTTTCTATTGGGTGCTCAGTATTTGCCTATATAGAGGGTATTTAATGCATATTCACATCATTTGCACATAGTAGAGAGGTGACTTCATTTACTAAAAGTGGTCTAGTTACACTTTAAGCTCACCCAAAGTTAAAGCTTCTAAAGGTGTTCATTATATTTCACAGACTACATTCATTTTTTTCCTATTCTCCCTTTTTACCCAAAATGTCAATTAAAGTAGCTGTAATTTTTATTTGAGCAAAAGTAACTGTAACTGCATGTGGCCTCTCTACAAATACATAGGAGTACCTAACACCCTGCACTACTCACTCCATCACTCCCTATACTAGCTGTGCACAGATTCAGGAATCTGGTCAAAATTTGTCTAGATCTCATTGTTAAAATAAGTGCACAGTTTATCACTAAATAAAACAGCACTCCACTTAGCAAAACCTCTAAAGGCGTGTGCATAATTATCTCTATTTCAAGCCCTGCACCTAGTCATGATGTAGCAAATATTTGTGAATGTATGTGAAATATGTAACATGTTTCCACTAGGTATACAAATCTGCTGTATCAAATTTGAAAGATCTTGTATACCGCAGTACATGTAAGCAAATATATACTAACCGAGTGTGCATGCTTTCGTAATTTTAGACATTTCACCTTGCACAAGTTGTCAAGAATTGTTTTGGTAAAGAGGATATAGATGAAATAGGGTCATTATGTATCTTGCACATTCATTTAGAGTGATAATGAATTCAGAGCTGTTGTAACATCTCTAGTCGTGTGTTTGCATGCTTTTTTGGCATTTTATTTTTTTAACACAAAAATGTAGTTTGAAAGGACAGGAAATTACTTTTTGCTTCTACTTCCTGTACCTTACTGACAGGTTGAGACGTTTAAACATAGACTCTTTTGGGTGCTTGTCTGGTTCCCGGGGTAGAGAAATTACAGAGCTGATAAAAATATGCAGGAATTTATGTAAAGTGGTATTTATTAAAACCAGTAAAGAGTAAACTTAGCGCATGTTACTTTATAATGCAGAATGTATCAAATTTGTCCATTCTCATGAAAACTATAGAGGACGCCCTTCTTTCCTTAACTGACGATGTACTTTCATAACAATGTTTGTCCAGTTCATTTGTTGTTTTGTCTTTTGTTTCCTGCAGAGTCCAAAAGCTGAAGCTAAACCAGAAACACCTGGAGGATCAGCTGTATAGCACCCTCTACTGCCCACATGCTTGTAACTATGACAACCAGCCTACATAGCCTGTACAGTGGTACTATATTCCAACTGAGATAAACTTAACCAAATAACTATATTCAGCTCACCTGAGCAATGGCCTACACAAGTACACCCTAGACATTCCAGAAGTCGTCTTCATGACTACGCACAACTTTTGTTTTTAACATATTCATTATCTGATACAGTAATTGAACAGAATGAGACATGATTAACTTTTAAATGAATTTTAATTTAACTCTCTTTGACTAATAAAACATGTCAGTTTAGGTTTGGGTGTAGAAATTCATCTTTGATCCAATCCAAAATAAAATTATAAAATTATATGCAATTTGTTTAACAGAAACAATTCAAAAATGCCAATTTTGCATATTGCTGCTGTAATTATGACCATTTCCCACTCTAGGGAACGATGTTGAATTACTGATGATGAAAAAAATCATTGTTTTGTGATACTCTCATTACAACTTTTGTTGGAACTGGCAGTTTGATTTCATTATGCTGTCTTCTGAATTAAGAAATCTTTTTAGAACCTAACAAGTTTGATATTCAATGCAGAGTCCTGTCTCAGCGAGACATCCGACATGACTTTATACCTCAATTGAAAATGGTAGGTTTCCACTTATCAGTAGCCTGGAAACATTAGATACAAGGACAGTTTCAGGTACAAAGGATGTCATCGTGCAGTTACTTCCCTCAGTAAAATTTTCTATTATACCGTCTATGCTCCGTTTCTCTACTTCTGTGCAAGATTTTATTACCTTGATGCAGCTGTTACGCACGCATCAAGATACGTTGTCTTTGTTTGCACGTGAAAAAGCACCGACGCTTCATGGCAACACACACAGTTTACTGGTGTGACCACCAATCTTGTACTGATTTAAAGGGGGATGGCCCGATTTAAGGATATGAAGTTTTCATCTTAATAGATTGGCCTTCACTCCAAAACCCCATTTGTAAAGTTTCCCGCCGATATTTCAACCCGTTTTGATGCAAGAGCTTAAAACGTGATTTTGTGAGCCCCATAGAGTACTGTGTAAAATTAATATTGGTCGACCAAAATGGGGCACATTTTCGCTCATAACTTCCAAACCAAACATCCTTTGGGTGTAAGATTTCACAGGGTAAATGAGAAAAATAGGAGCTTTCTTCTGATACCAAAATGTTGACCACTTATTTAAAACGATCGGCGATGGACCTTTAACTGCGCAGAGCTAGAGAAAAGGAGTATGGTGACAGACTAAAGTACCTGCTTAGTATTTTCAGATACGTAATCTGTATACCATACGTGGCGTTTGAACACTCTCATGGCCGTAAATGTCATAACTAGGTTCTCAATGCGAGAAAAGGTGCATTCTTAAATGCTATTTATTATGAAATGGGCATTTGTTTTAAAAATGTAAATGGGAAATTGATAAGTATTGATCGGTATGGGTGATCACCATGTGCACTCTGCATACTGGGTTGAATCTTAGACTTCACCCGGCATGAGACTCCATAATATACCCCATAATAAGTAATTCATAAGATAGTGTGTTTTTCAAGACAAAGGTCATTGATCGATCTGGCAAGGGTCATCTAAGTTTTCACTCTGACAGAGGTATGTAGTATTCTATCTACATTGAATGCATTTACAACAGGGATCAACAATTTAATTGGGACACAACTGATTACTGCATTTTTGTGTCGCCTGCAAAAATTGCAGGAGGCGACACCTACTAGTCCTTAATTCTGTCTGACCATGTGGCCGTTTTTTCAAAGGTTAAAGTTATGAATAAAGTTTCTCATTCGAGAAGTAAAAGTCCAATTGCTACAGAAATTGGGTCATAGATGCCTTTGGAAACCATCAAATTGACGTAATTCAAAAAGTCCGATAGCTACAAAACTTGGATCATAGATGTCCTTGCTAACCTTCATATGATGAGGTCAAAGGTCATGTGAGGTCAAGTTATAAAATAGGCTGAAAACATAAAATTGGCTTCATTTGAAAAGTAGAAGTCTAATAGCTACAGAACTTGGGACATGTATGCCCCTTGTAGACCTTTATATGATAATGTGGTCAAGGATCACATACCAAGATCAAGTTAATAGGCTGAAACATCAAATTGGCATTTTTTGAAAGGTTGAAGTCCAATTGCAACCTAACTTAGGCCTTACATGCAATAGGGAACATTCATATGATAATAAGGTCAATTGCAAAGGTCAACGGTCCTCTGAGGTCAAGTTATAAAAGAGGAGTAAGAGAAAGGTGGACCGCGAAAGCAGGTGACACTTGTGGTTCGAGAACCGCTTGTTTTTAGATTTGTTCATCAATTGTACTTGTATGTACTAAAGAGTGTACATGCTGTAAAAAATGTATCGAAATTGTATCTAGTCCACATTGGATTACTTTTCTGCCAGTAAATTAGCATTGGGATCAGTGTAACATTATTGTATGCAGAAATTCACAATAAGGTGGGGTTTTGCATAATTACCAAATGTAACAAGTTCAACAGGAATTAACCTGTGGAACTAAACCATAATATGTACATTTCCCCACCAAGATTCAGTGTTGTAAATGTCATCAGGGAGAACAGGTTTTACAAATTATTCAAATACATTGTAGTACTTAACTAGATACATTACGATTTAGTATGATATACAAGTAGCTGCCATTTGGTACTTCATACAGTCGTTCAATAACTAAAATGTTCCTCATCCAAGCCACTTTTTTTAATATTGACTATTACAGTACGTTTATGATGTATATCTTATAATACTTAACCATTAATGTACTAAAGTATGTGTGCTATGTGATGTTGCATGCTTTGGAATATGACTTCAGGAATGCAATCTATACACTTATATACAGTAAGGCAAAAAAAAAATGCAAAGAAATTGGCCTATTTTGGACATATATGTTTGTCACTCAACCCTTAGATGTGCTCCTGGGCCTTCCAGTTTGAGGATAACTGAGCATGCCTTTATACAAGGTACAATGGAAAAGAAATTGGGGTGTTTCTGTGGTTGCCAAATATTTGCTTCCATGAAGCCAAAACATTTGTTGGTTTACAACCCATTCAGAAAATTGTTATTATTTGCTTCAAATGACTTCAGTTACAACTTTTTTCCCCAATTCAACAACAACATGTAGTGTTTCCATGAAGTACTGTTACAAGTTACTTGCTACTCATCAGGGCTGTAGTTGAGACCTTTTCCGAGATCAACACAACTAGGGAAAGTCACAAAACCACAACTTAGAGCACATTAAACTTGAGAAAAAAAACACTAAGACCAAGACTTCCTGCTGAATTTTGTCTGTTTTCACTATGACCGCCACTTCAAAAATCAACTCTACAACTCTTTGAAAAATCAATGCACTTGGACCACACAGTTATGCCACCCACAATATATCTTATATTGCACCACCCCACATTCTACCATCTGTGTTCGGGGGGGGGGGGGGGGGGGGGGGGGGGGGGGGGTCATGCCATCCTAATAGCAACAGACTGAATTCAAATCGGCATCAACATCCGGCGCAACTCGAGTGCTAGTCCTTTCAAAGACTAAACGGTAGGAGGACGATTACACTCAGACTTGACTAAAGTAAAGGCCTGGTCATGAATATTTAAATCTAAATGACCGTTATTGGAAATTACACTATTTTGCAGCGGGGTTAATCTACTAACCCCGACGGATTTTGAAGTCAATAATTTATTCTTGAATTATCATGATATTACTAAGATGTATTGAACTAGGGTTTAAGAGGAGATTTTGTAATGAAAATGAGACAGAGGCTGCCATAGTAAATGCACGTAGCAGTTCCCCAAATTACCGTTTGGAAATCCCCAATGCCCAAATCGAGCAGGTCGTGTCCTACCCCCCAGTCTGTGTTGGTCTTGGAAAATGTCTCGACTGCAGCCCTGCTACTCATTACCTCACTAGTCAAACGGTAAATCACTCCCAAAGGCTACAGATAATGTATATATTTAGGAGTATATAGATTGCATTCTTGAAAAGTACCAGTACAAAGACTGCTGTGGTTCAGTAATAACCTTTTGCTTTTTAGAAATTTACCTAACTCTAATCATATAGTTGTTATATTGGGACTTGCACCAAACAAAACAAAGAAGTGTACAGGCACACAACTGCACTGATTTTCTATGGAGAAAACAAAGATCATGTGTGTGTGTAATTATTGCAAACAATTTGGAAGTCATTTTCATTATTACTTTATTAGAAAACATGGGGATAGGCAGTTTCAGGTTTCACAAGTGTCTTCCAAACATAAAATTCGGAAACTTAACAGTGTTATCGTTTTTGTGGGAAACCCAATTTGGATTTTTTTTTGCCTTAAAAATGTACTGCGTAGATTTACTAGCTTGCTTTTTTCTTGCTTAGTAGAGTTAGTATATGGTTTGCAAGCACAACTTTAGAATTTTAGAGTATAATATATTATTAGCGTAGTTTATTTTTCTTTCTGTAGATGGGTGTCTCAATACTCCACATCACACTCGTTCATACCTCAAGTTTTACATTTCTGATGTAAAAAGAAAAGGTATGCTCCAAGAGGCAAAATAACTGAATTTTACAAGGTGGGGGTGTTGAAAATTAGCTGGAGCGTGATTTTGTTTTCTTTCTTGTTTTTCTTTTGCTTAGTCAAACAATTTAAAATATTCTTGCTTGATTTTCTTTTATACATCTGCTGATTATAACCTTTGATTTTAGAAATATGGCAATTTGCACCACAAAATGTAAATTGCAAAATCTTACTTTGTATTTGTATTTTACTGTAATATTTATATGTCCAGGTGTTTGGAAGGAGGCAATTGAGGATTTTGGTGGTGGGCTGTGGTATTTTATCAGTTGTGGGGTTCGTTTTAAATTAAGGTGACGTTTCAGTTTTTGACATTTTTTATCCTTCCGTCAGAATGAGGAAATGTTGCAAATTGTATGAAAATTATTACAGATCTGAGGGCAAAGTGTATGCTTTGCAAGAATAAATCTTTGAACAGATGTATATCTGTAGTGTAAGGGAATGTTACAATTATAATAATATGAGAAAATAATTTTAGTGAATCAATAATTGTACCAAATTAGATTGAGTGATGTAAGTTAGTGCTACCAAAAAGAATGATTATGCTTGCTTTTCAGCAAATTCAGATTAAGAGAGTTAACCTTTATCGGGTATCTTTATTGTAGTGTAAGCAAATCCAGTTGCAGGAATTTAGGCATACATTTTGCCGTTTGGTTGCGTTTTTCTGCAAATATACGGTATTGTTTCCATTAAATTCCCTGGGAGGCATTGCATTTTTCCAAAAATGTGACGTTTAGTGGAAATAAAAATGTTTTCTTGCAGATGTGTAACCTAACAAAATCTTTGCAAGACTATCCAATATTTTTTTTTTTGGGGGGGGGGGGGAGTTATATGCAAAGTTAGTAACATCTTTTGTTTCAATTTCATATATTTGATTTTTAATGCAGCAATTGTCCATTGATATAAGCATTTCCTCTACTGTTTCTTGATTATCCATTTAAAGTTTATTGTTGTTCGACATGATAGCAACATTTCTCCATCTTTTTTCCTGGTTGACACAATTTATTTCATTGAAGACCTAATTCAAATTATATTGACTCTTTAACCAGCTGTGTTAAACACAGGAAGCATTAACACATGCATTATACATGTTGCCTGCATGAACTAATAATTTCTACATCTTTTGAACTGTTCAGCCAATTGCATGATATTGGATACTAAATTGTGCCTGTTTATGAATTAACATTTTCATACATGCATGCTATTTGGGATTCAGTGATTCTTTTGGAAATTTGGGGGCATTAATAAAAAAATTCAAAATATAGGGGGTTTATTTAATGGAAACAATACAGTAGAAATAGTGTGATTTTGCCAATCTTCATCCTTGGTCACAAGTTGTTTGAATTCCTGACTACTTATGAGAAAAGACAGCACTCTGTAACACCTAGAAGTGTAATTTGCCAAATAATTATCAATTAATAAAATGAATTATAATGTAGTCGTCAACTATTAAGACAATTCTGTGTATTCCAATTAGTTTGCATATGTTATGATACCAGTCCTGTGCAGTACTCAAGATGTTAACTGTATGAATTTTGTTGCCAAGTAACCACAGCTGTCTTTAGGTGTGTATTAGGCAGTAAGGTTGGGAGTTGTCAACCACCAGCTTTATATACAATGAATTATTGGTGTCAGTGCTTCACTGTGTTGGCCATTTTATCACAAACTGAATAAAAATACTCTGCTGCAAGTTGTGATTTTGTCTCTTTATTTGTTAAGACTACCATTAAGACACGCAAGAATTGATTTTACACTGACATGATACTCATTCACATAGTAGTTTGGTCTTTTGGAGGAATTCTGTGACCTTGGAGAGCATAGTTTCTCAGTGGATTTCTCTTCTATAAGGGTGCCCCTTGTGAAAGTGTGGGCAGAAAATTCATAATACAGGGGTCTAAAAAGGTCACCAAAGTGTTCGTCTTGTTACTAGGATTAAAACTTTCGTTACCTTTTTACAACAATCCAAGCATTTTTCATTTTTGACCCTTGTATTATAAATTTTCCCCCCTCCTGGATTCTGCCCACACTTTCTCGAGGGGCACCCCCACTAAATTTGTTCATTAACCTTCATAGAAGATAACTCCACTGAGAAATGATGCTCTGCTCTCCACGGTCACAGAATTGCTCCAAATGACCCAACTTCAAGACCACAATAGCAGAGCAGATGTGCGCTTCTGTTAAGGACTTTTCAGTAAGTAGATTTCAAAAATGGCAAGAACCACAATATCCTATCTGGGATGCTTCCGCCAAAAGTTTTTGGGCCTGAAATGATCCTTTCAACAAACCAATTCATATTCTGAGGGCAAAGGATGACTTGCCACTCTTCTGAGCCAGCCCAATGTTTGGGTGTTACCTAAGTAACAGGTCATAGGGCAAACATTTTTAATATGAAATGGTTTGGTGAAAGGACAATTTGTAGGTAGACGTTTCATATAGAAGTCCCATTGATGCAAATGAGGTATTACAATTGATTCCGTCATGCACTGTATGACGTTGTGCAGTGGCGCTTGACGGAATGAATGGCAATACCTCATTTGCATCCATGGGACTTCTATATGAAACATCTACCAATTTTTAGCATTTTTCACCTTATGGGCCTAAAAGTTCACCTTTGACCTTTTTGATAATAAATCTTGAAAGTAAATTAAGACTAGAAGAATGCATTGGTAATATTTGAACTGTATCTCTTACAGATTGTATTGCATGAAAATGTGACTAATGTATATAAAGCAGCTTGAGACCCTTCACAAAAATTATGGGTCGAGAGGTCAAGCTAGGGTCATTAAGGGGGCACTTCCGGTCTTAATGTGAAAAAATCTGCTATATGCAACGTTGCATGGTCACGCGACTCATACATATAAAGCAGCTTAAGACCCTTCACAAAAGTTGTGCTCAGCATGGGGTCAAAGGTCATTAAGGGGAACTTCCGGTCAAAAACCAAAAATATTAAGTTTTTATCTCAAAATGTAAACATAGTAGAGTGACATAACCTTTAGATATGCATCAGTGCTACACATGTATGCAAGTTATTTTTATTTTGGGGGTCATTTCCAGTTTGAAGCTAAATAACTTCAAGAATTTTTATCTCCAGAAATAAGCATAGTAGAATTTTTTAGTTTGCACTGTAACAATGCATTTTCCCGGTGTACATGAGGTTTTTTATATTGAGATCAAAAGTCATTATGGAGGTCAAAGGGTCAATTTGGCCCAAAAAATGCTAAAAATAAGACTAAAACTGTCTATAAAGGGGCACTATTTAAACTATAAAATTCTACTTGTGCCACAAATCAATTGCAATGATCACCAGAATTGGTCAGAATAACCACTAACCCAAGGCCTGTATATGGTGTATACAGGTTAAGGTCAAAGGTCACAGACCAATTAAAGGGGCATTCTTTGAAAATCTGAAAAATCCCTTAAGACACATAACAACTGCTATAATTACCAGACTTGGTCAGAAAAGCTGACCCAACCTATATGGTGTGGAAACAGATGGGGTCAAAGGTCACGGGAGCGGAAAGTAATCACCGCATGATTATATTCGTGCTTTCTAAAGCACAACTTTTCTCTAGTTAAAATCTGCATACTCTAACAGCCCTATTTTACAAATTGCCCTGTTGCCCACTTTAAAAAACATTCCACTTATCTGTAACAAATGAGATGTGAAGTTGGAAATATTTTCTGGTTCAAATATATTACGATTAGGTTTTTGAAAGTTGGACATATTTAACACTTATCTTTTGCACTCCCGATGGTGCATAAAAACAACTTTCCTATAGCAATTTTTCCACAAAATTGGCAGTACAATGACTACCCAAAGACGACATCACTAGAAAAATTAAAGACATGACATACAGTGAAGTTCTTCAAAGTACATCAGTTTCTTTGGATGGAAAGTAAGGCACTGGGTACACTCTACTGAATTATCACTGTAGCTATTTGGGAGAAGACATGCATGATGCAACAACTATGGCCACTAGAACAGTAGGCAAAGGTGCTAAACATTTGGTATTTCTTTACCATTTTGTTTCATTGGATTTATCATAAAATGTCAATTGAGCAATCATCAAAATGTTGGTACAGGGCAAGTAAAAATAGCCAAAACCCCCAAACAAAGACATTTTCTTTCATATCAAAACTATGAAGCACCAAAATTTTGAACAAAAAGTCCATTTAATAATTTAGGGTTGTTATAAAGATAATGTGTGTGGTTGTTGAACAAGTATACTGTGTCATTTTTTTTGTTCAAACAACACAAAATGCATTTTGGAAGAAGAAACTGATTTTATAGTGATTCAATACAATCGTAATGTGTAAAGCAATTTAAATTGTTTTCTCAATTAAGAGTATTTTAATAAATGAACTTCTCAATAATAAGTTATTGTTGTTGTCTAAACACTAGTCATGAGGCTTAAGAGTCGCAGGTCATAATTTCATTAGGGTTAAGTTATAGGTTTATTATGACTAGTGGGCTATTGCCAATTAAATTTGGTGCTTTTTTAACTTGCCCTGTACATCTCTATTCAAACTTGAAAATTTGAAAAAAAGTATTGACAAAATTAAGTTTAAAAAAATGTATGCATACCATACACACTGAAGTCCATTTTTAATTAAGTAGAAATTAAGGTATTCCAGGAGATACACCATTATATGTCTGAAAGGCACATTTATCACAGCTATAAGAGTTTGCGCCTGCCACATGTAACCCCTACAGTGCAGATCTCTGGCTTGCGAATGTATGCCTACAGTGCAGATACTGTGTCTATGCTAGAGTAGACACATGGTACCATCACTAACCCGGCCATGCACATCGTAGCACCTTGAGGCCTCAAATTTCTTGTACTGAGCTTGGTCAACTAAGTGAGGCTATAGCATTAGAACTTGACCAATTTCCAATGGCTGATAACAGTAAGTTAGTTTATCACTATCATCTAGATTATACATGTGGTGCAGTTGAATCAGCGTTCACCTCATAAGCATAAGGTTGTGGGTTCGAGCCCCTCTGCCACCAATGTGTTGTGCACTTGGGCAAGGTACTTTACCTTGCTTGCCTCTCTCCACCCATGAGCATAAATGGGTACAGGCATATGCTGGGAATGCAAAACAGACTCGCTGTGTGGGAGGAGTGGTGAACCCCCACAGCAACATATGTATGATGGAGTCTGGCCCAAACGCTAGAGACAGAGAGATGGGCACTCCGACTGCGGGCGCACCATTTACATTATTTTTTTTACAGATTACATATCACATGTCCATATCAACCACACAGCATATCCAGCAAAGTATCCCACTCACATTTACACTACTTTGATGGAATTTACAATGCATTCAGTAAAATTAGTTCTCCCTGAGATGAACCTAAATCCACATATGGAATGGCACAACACATGCAGACCAATGTTCAAACCATAATGCTACAAGAATCAATACATATGTTGCTACTCTCAATCATGTGGGAGCCCCAGCTGATTGAGGCAAATGTCTTCTGTCTTTGGTAGCGTTCTTCTTGCGTTTCTGCATCAGATATTTCTCCACTTTGCCGCTTTTCTTGAGCTGCTTGTATTTTTCTGCTAGTTCTAATTTCTTTTGTTCAGCTGCAAAGAGAAGGCAGTGAGAGAAGTTACAGACAGTGGGCAGCAACAAGTTCTCAGTTGGAGAGCAATCATTTTAATATGTGGAGAGTTCACGTTTAAAGGCACTATCAGTGATTTGCTAAATCAGAAAATGGAAAAAATCATCAAAAATCAGATTTTTGCATGTCTGTAACAAGTACAGGTACCCTAACATATCCTGCAATTGATAAGGCCAGAAACAACCTAATAAGGACAAAATCGGATATATTAGTCATTACTGTCCGTACCGACACTTAACTACAACTGAATGGAGAGTCATATCTTTGAACACTGCCGTTTTCTTCCTTTTCTGTCAATTCTTCAGTTGGAAAAGTAACTTATGAGAATTCTACAGACTTATCCTTCACTTTTAAGCTATTCCTGCAAATTTCAAATATTTTGACTCTTTCAGATGAATCAATGATAGTGTCTTTAAGTGGCAACTCTAAAATATTCTACACAAATTACTTTCTGGTAATTTAAGTTTGCAACATGCAGATTTTGCGAAGTTTGTGCAAAATTAATTTTTCATAAAATCTCCTTACGACTAATGAATATCAAATTCTGACTAGGTCTGCTTTCTTCAAGTTTTGCACAAATTATTATTGGCACTTCCCCTAGAATAATAGAGGCCAAAATGTTTTTGGGTATGTTATTACATGAATTTATTGAACTTCATTCAATCAGTAAGTCAGATTCATGTGAACTTTACACAGTTTGTTGCAAAAGATATGGACACCCAACCCCAGCAATCTTGAGGTTTGAACCCCAAACCCAACATAAATATTACTTTTAAACACTTTTTAAGAAAGTCAAAGCCTAAAAGAAAACCTTGTTGCATGATTTAAACACCAACAAAACACCCTAATTTTACCCTAAAAATCATGACAACCCTGTTCAATTACCATTTCAACCTCGACATTGCCAGGCAATCAATAACTATTTTTGCAAGTTCCAAAGCCATTGATTTGTATAAGGTGGGTGACCCGATCAACCACTTCTCTCCACATTACCCCATAAAAATTCTGTTTTGGAATCAAAAGAGGGTATGTATTTTAATTTAAGGCCTGGGAAAAGCTTCCTGCTCATGAACAAAAACATCCCCAAATGTGGTTGACCACAAAAGCTCACACACACTATCCTATGGGCCAATTTGGTACACATTTTTGCAGAAACTCTTCCCTGACACCCCACCCCACCCCTGGCTCACACACTGTATTCTTTCTTACCACAAGAAGATTATGACTAACTTCAATTATACTTTGATCAGTACAAAATCAGCAGGCCTCTATACTTTTCAAACTAATAAAGAAAAGCATAGACACAATACAGCACAATGGACGCAATAAGCATGAGTTGTGCAACGTTTGCATTTGTTAGAATACACAAGGAAATAATTTTGTGCACAGATGAACAAAAGCCGAACGATTCCCGCCTATTTAGTGCTTATCAAAGCATGTGATGAAACATTAACCTCCAGGGCACTACTACCTATGATACAAATCTGTCTGATTGGCTCAATACAGGACACAACATTAGATAGCCCTCTGAGTAACCAATCAAAATAGTACTTCTATATCTTTGTGTAAACCATACCACTATTCTTACAGAATCACCAATTTGCTCAATACATAATGTTACCTTCCAAGTGACCAATCAAAATAGTGCTTAGATGTCGATAGGTAGGCAGGTTGTGCCCAGGCGGTTAAAATGGAAAACCAGTATATGAAAATCTTTTTTGCTGTGTACAGAAACTTACACTTCTTCAGGAAGAATGGTTTCTTGCCCTGTTTTACCAGCTCCCTCTCCTGTTTTTTTTTACGCCCCCCTGGTCCCGACTTTCCTTTGTTGGTCCCTCTTTCTTCCCTAGCTGGCTTCATTGCTGATCCTGTAAATTAATCATATTGAATTTTCTTTCACCAAATGGCATGGGACTTTGATACAAAGTTTTTATATGTTTAACAATCAACAATACTTCCAAAACCACTTATCATTCAAAGGCTTAAAATGAAATGTTGTGTTGCACTCCACTAACCAGATACTACCCCTATATTTATATTTTTTTTCCAAACACACAAACCTTATGCACTTTGGGTAACAAGTTCCTGTAAATGTTGATGAAAAATATCCCAAGGGCGTTGACCCACTTAATTTACGAATTTTCTATCAGAGTAGATGTTTTTTTCTTTTTTGTTTTTTTGTTGGGTTGGGGGGGGGGGGGGGGGCGTAAGGCCGTGGATCACAAATGCCCCTGTAAACAGGATAGGTACACCATGTCTACTTGGGAGTACCTATGTATCTAATGCCACAAAGAAACTGGTCATATAATGTGTGACATGCCTTTGACCTTCATCATTACTTAGCTAGCATTATGAAGTATGTCATCAATTTTGATGTTCCCATTCCTGGTTCCTTAAGTCTCTTTTTGTCTCATCTAATCTTTTACATAGGTCTACAGTTTTACCAACTACTCCAACCATTTTTAATGTATATTCAACTTACCATTCGTTGTATTAATCTCTTCAGCTGTTCTCTTCTGTTTTGATCCTTTGTTTTCTTCATTTCTCTTTCTATTTGCTGAAAATGAATCAACAAGAAAAAAATAAGACGGGTTTCAAATTAATATAAAAGTCCAACAGTACTGACCAGGAAACTCAATCAGATAAATCTGTAATTATAAACATCTACAAATTACATAACCCACACATTGAAGCTTCTTTTTATCTATATTGTACTTTTTTATCTATACTCATTCTTATTTTATTGCTTGGTACTTAAAATTATGGTATCGCCCATGTGATCTGAGGTGATAGACACACAACTAGATCCAAAAACAATTATTTTTCTTTAACTATACACACAAATATTTTAGTGTTTGATAATTTAAATGAGGCAACTCGTAAAATATGTCCCAGCCAAATGCTGCAATCACTAAGAAGTGACAACTTAAACTACACCACACCATCCCCCTTAATTCAGCTCTGGACATCACAGAAATTCCAGGGTTAACATGTTAGAAATGCCAGAATTAACATTTTTCCCACAGAGGGACATGTACGGACATACGGACAGAGCCCATTTATATTCTCCATTCAGCGGGACAAAAATACACCAAAAAGGTCACCAAGGTCACATGAGGTCAGAAACATGTGAGTCACTACCCAGGTGTCATGAAAATGTGCACACATGTGGAAACAGCGGGCAATTATGTTTAAGGTTAACATCTGGGTCAACATTTTTACCACAGACACACAAATTACACACACACACACAAAGACACTACCAAAGCAATCTCTATGTACCGCTTGCTTCGCAGACAACACAAAAAAAAAAAACTGTCTCTCTTACCTGTCTTTCTCTTTCTCGGATGTTCTTGATAAAACCATAATTTGTTGAAAATGCATCCTCATTAAAGTCACCTGATAAGTCATCAAATCGTGGATCTCTATTTACCTGAAATCAATCCCAGTATAAATTGTAAATTATATATAAATATTTTAAAAACCTAACTACACCTTGTGATTTTTTTTAACTCCATGGCTTGAATATCAATGTTAAAAATCTACTTCTATAATGGGTATATTTTAGTTTTAAAAGTTTATGGAAATTGTCATTGTTGAGGGCAACATATTGTGAAGTTAACATACTTTAGCAAACTATTCATTCAGAAAATATGCTACAGAATCTTCCAACTTTATTACTAAATACATAACTTACTATTAAAAATGTTATGTATTAATTTCACTCAAATTCTCAAATATAAACAACTCAATCCCTATGAGATGAAACAGCTAAGATTTGTCAACTCCGTGTAAAAATAATGATCCAGTTTATAATGGTAGCTCCATTGCAGTGTGTTGATCTACCAATAATTTGCTAACCAAAACCTGTGAGCTGCTCTTCCTACAAGCACAAATATCTTACCTTTTTCTTGACTTTGATCACTTCTCTGAAAGATGACACTGGTCTTTTGGATGAAATTTCTTGTGGTCTGTAAAAGGAACATAATAAATTTGTGATTGACTTATAATAACCTAATTTAAATAATCCAAAACACAGTTAAAACTTTGCTGCATTTTGCTCAATGTCTTGAACAATAACAGAACCATTCTGGAAAGCAGTACATTATCTTACAGGAAATCATGCCCCCCAATTCATTACAAAATACAACTCATATTTGTACTACACAATAATGACTGCCTCCTTACTAACAGGATAGCCCATACCAGAGCTATTACCTTAGTCGTTCAATGACTAAAGTCCTGTGTTCCAGCCGTTTCTTTCTTTCCCATGCACATTCAAAATGCTACTATTACTAGTGCCAAATACTTCCAATTGCAGCGAAAATCGGTCAGAAGAACCACTGATCCAAGGCCCCTTATATGGTATACACAGATTGGGGTCAAAGGTCACCTGGGCTGATTAAAGAGGCAATCATCAAACTATAAATCCCTTCTGCCACAAATCCAATTGCTATAATCACCACACTTAGAAGAACCACTGATATAGGTCCTTATGGGGTGTACACAGACTAGTGTCAAAGTCATGTGAGCCAATTAACCACGGCTGAGGTCCGTACTCTCCGAGTACAATTAGCTCTAGTTTAATTTCTGTTACAGCAGCTTCTGCATAGTACATAATGCTGTAGCTATAGAATTGGTCCTCGGGTTGAAAAAATGTAAATTTCCCAGGAAGATAGTTGCATTTCTCAGATTTCCCATTATTTCTTATGTATAATTTCCCTCTGAATGGCCAAGTTTCCCTCCCAAAGGCCAACTTTCCCGGGAATGAGCTTCCCAAATTCCCCACCTTTTTCGAACCATGTTGATGTGGCGTCTTTGCAGTAACTATCTTGTGACTAGTCCATAATTGTCTATGGTTTAGACTCTACTGGATGCAACACACGCAACCATGCAACCAGGCCCACAGCCAGATATTTTTGGGGGGTTAATTTTTTCAAAAGTGGACTTTTTTCTCAAAATGTTGCCCTTTTTGCCAAGAGAAGGGGGAAAATTTGGTGACAGTGAACTTTTTTACCAGAATTTTAACTTTTTTAACCAAAAAATGCTTATTTTGACTATTCCCTACATTTGTAAACAGCATTGACTTTTTACTTTTAGGATTTGGGGAGGGGGGGGGCACATGCCCCATTGCACCCCACTCCCGACTATGAGCCTGTATGCAACAGCTCAATATCTACTCCACAACTACCACATGGTAATATATGCAAATTAAGGGCATTATGTGCTCAACCCTTTTATTCACCACAGACAAGAGCAAGTATCCCACTTTCAATAGGGCCAACGCACTAAAAGAATCAAAAAATGTACACAATATAGACCGAGAGATAGTGACATCTTCTAAGAATATTAGCATATTTTTTGAGGAGCGCCCCCAATTGTTAAAAAAAAAGAGATTTTTACACGGTTGCATTCGCTAACTTGGCTAGTAAACTAATACATGTGAATGGTTAAGCTCTCAAGGTCTCGGTGTCGCAAAAGACGGGAAATTGTGTAACTAGAATAATTATATCGGGGTCCACGATAATAATTTCCGGCTGCTGGAACCTGCCTTCAATATGAAATACCCAGGAGGAAGGAAGGAAGGGAAATAGCGCCATTACGTATCTACGCTCATTATTAGTTGGTTTATTGGTTCAGGCAAGTCAAGTTAGAGGTAATTTTCTTGAGGGTGACACTTTTTCATCATGGAGACATAAACTTGCATTTCCAGCTGCTGCCGTTAAGTAAATATAGGATCCAATTTAATTACAAAAATCACTTCATTTTATGAGAATACACATTTGAGCATTCTCGTTCGCCGGTGTAGTTTCTTAGACAATTACCAACATAGATGTTGCAAAAATATCAATTTTGAAAATTGGGGGCGCTCTTCAAAAAATGTTGCTAATAATTGCTTTAACTCTTATTCATAACCCAAAAATTCAAATGCAATCCTTTCAGTGGGGTTGACTTTCCAAATCGAATGGTTTGGAATGAGAAAAAAGTGCCTGATAACATATACAATTGTATGAGATCTTCAAACCATCTGGTATGCTGTCTAAGCTAGAAGGCTGTATTTTAAACATCAGGTAATAAGCTGATGCTTATTACAATAAGACTGAGCTTTTACACATATGATCTCAGTATGCCAAAACAAATACTACCATAGGCGAGTATTATATCCCTCATTAATATATTCATGTTTATTAATTAGTTAAAAGTACATCATATGACCACAAATAGTTCAACCAATTGCAAGAAAGAATGCGAAAGAGCTCAGAGGCTCTGACGTCAGAGAGAGAAATAGTCACTATTTCCCAGTATCATACATGTGTTACCAGTTTCTTTATCGGTTCCTTCACTGTGATCAACACAACTGTTGACATTGGAATTGACAATGTATTGACTCTTACTTGCATTTCTCAAGGTATATGTGCATGTGTAAGTTATTGCTCTAAATTGAACTTTGACACAGGGGAGAGCGGTTAAGAATCCAAAGCGAAATCTTGATGAAAAATTCTTATTTGTTTATGTTGTCAAGGATTATTTTCTTATTCCAAAACCATAGCTGAAGAATCAACTCCACTGCAAGGGTTATTATTGATTTTTTTTGGTGAAGGAGGACGAGGACAAGGTCGTATGTGGGTCATAGGAATACCTATGGCCGACCCATATCAAAGCGCCTAAATCAGTTTGTGTCTGTATTGCAGTGATCTATTTTGATTACTTTAAGTGAAATGTTATATTGAAAGAGGCCTGGCCGCCATTGTCTGCTTTGACACAGTGATTGAAGCTAATTTCACCATTAACCAACGTTTGCAGATGACACTGGTTGAAAAACAACATGGCTGCACCGACTGACAATAACACCAGTGAAAAACTTTCTGCAACTCGGTGATTTTGTCTCAAAAATGAAGATCAACTAATGCAATTCATCATCGCAGAGAGTGAGAACATGAAAAAATACATCGGTCCTCAGACCGCTTGTGTCGCCTGCCGTCGCAGTTTGTGAATGATAGGCCTCACATGACCTTTGGCCTTGATATGTGACCTTTGACCTTGATATGTGACCTTTAAACTCCATAAACCAAGCTTGGTTCCAATTGCACTTCAACTTTTCAAATGAGGTCAATTTTACATTTTCAGCCTATCTTACAACTTGACCTCACATGACCTTTGACCTTGGTATGTGACCTTTGACCTCATCAACAAATGAGGGATCCCATGTTGCCCTATGGATCAAGTTAGGCTCCAATTGAACTTCTATTTTTCAAATGGGTGTTAATTTTACATTTTCAGCAATTTTAACAACTTGACCTCACATGACCTTTGACCTTGGTATGTGACCTGTGACCTATCAAACAAATGGGGGATGTCATGTTGCACCTGTGACCCAAATTTGGGTTTAAATCCATCAAAATATGTGGATATTAAAGGCAATGTTAACCTTTTTCACAACAGATGCATCAACAACAAAGACAAACAGACTACAGCGGAAAAAGTGATCCCTATGTGCTTTACAGGCTTAAGGCAGGCGATACAAAAACAAATTAAGTATGGTCTGTCAGTGTGGAGGATTTCTAAGGAAAATGTAAACGCTGGTGATGTCAATACCAGGACAACGCTGATCTCAACCTTTACTGTTGCAGTTTATACTGGTGCTGGAAACAGAATGGTGAGCTGTACAGCAAAAAATCTATGCAGTCAATTTGGAGCGAACTTCAGCATTTCCTTGCAGAGAGCATTGAACATTGTTAAATCGTATTGGGCTTCCTCAGTCTAAAAGGTATTCAAAGCCTCCCTTTTCTGCATAGGGCCTATTCTTGTTAAAAACTCGCATTTCCAATGCATTTCCGTCTTGTGAATGGTACAGCTCATGATTCACAAATAACATTCACCAAAACCATGACAAATATTGAACCACCTGGGCACAACCAGTTGATGTGGAAATTTTTGAATGCAGATACACAGGTCTATTTTGAGGTACTCAGAAGGTTATATCATGCAGAGGAGATAAATAAAAGGCTAGAGGACCGACGGCCATCTTGATTCTAACGAGCTCATTGGCGGACGCTTAAATGTCACGCCCAAGCCCATCATACATAAACCTCTGCATGGGAAAATGTACTTTCTGTTGATTTGCAGATGACCCTCGGCTTATAAAATGATCATTACACATCCAAGAACATCGCCAGAAGTGGTTTTGTTCAAAAGGTTCTTCCCGTCACAAAGATCAGCTATGATGTTTTTTGCAGATTTTCAATTGGCTTCCAAAATAGCATAGTACATTCATAGTGCTAATTCCAAGTGTGATATTTTGAACACAGTAGAAGGCATGTTCTAATATTTTTTATAATATGGAACCTTTGACCGCCGTTAGGTGCGAAATAGCGTCCGCCAGCTTGTTGCAGTTTTATTATTGGTAATCAGTGAAAATAAGCAGTTCTGCTATTATAAGAATTTAACGGGAACATCCCAGAGACCTTGATATCATGTTATGAGCCAATGATACCATAAGTGGTAGACCATAGGGGGTTAATACAATTTGGATTACCTTGGGAAGATCACCCAATGTGCTGCAAATCCTCACTAGAAATACCTTCACCACCTGGGTACGGGGAATAGTTCATTGGTAGAACACCAGCGCTGTCACCTTCGGAGCCTACTTTTATCCATTTTAAGTTAAGCACTCCTGATATATCTCCCTCTGTAAAGTTGACTTATACTTTGTCTTGTCTGAAGTATGAAGAGACGACGTGCGCGTATACCCAGTGCCACCTTTCAGTTGCAGTGCGCTTGTGTTTTGCCTACCCACGCGCTGAAAGTTGGTGCAATGTATACGCCCGTGTCGCTACTTCATACTTCGAGCTGGACAGAGTATAGTAGGGGAAATTCACCTTATGCAGTATCTCTTTGTCTAGATTAGCGTGTTCTGAGGTGTCTGGCTTTGGACAAGACTTTGGCGGGTTAGGGAAAAATTCACCTAATGCAGTATCTCTTTGTCTAGATTAGCGTGTTTTGAGGTCTCTGGGCTTTGGACCAGACTTTGGCGGGTTAAACCTGGTTTTGTGATCGCTCAACCATTCCACTTCCCTCAGAGCATATTGCCTGTAGCTCCACCTTCTGAATGCCTTTGAGCTTCTGCTGAGCCAGATGACATAGCTTGCTCTGAGTGCAATTTTGGCTGCTGTATCGGTTGTAGCCTTTCTCTTTCCTTTAGGAATGCCCAAGGATGCCAAGCATTTGTTGACTGATGTATTGCAGAAACCTCTGCTTCCTACTTCTATTGGAAAGTAGTAGGTAGACCATCCTCTGCTTTCACAGTCAGCCACTGGATCTTGGTATTTAAGCCAGCCACTAGATCTTGGTATTTATACTTTTTCTTGCATATGCATTGGATAGGTTCTCCTCCATAGGGACCATCAGCTCTATGATGATCACTCTCTTTGTTTTGGTAGAAAGATGCTGATATCTGGTCTCTTAGGTGTCTCAGTGATTTCTGGAGGGAACACTATTTGTTTGTGTTCCTCATCCATCAGGAATAGCCAGTCATTGGCATTCTTCAGAATGTTGGTTGGCTGTCTTAGGCATTGGTAAGACTGGATTTCAATAGGTTGTACCATCAGCTGTGCGAAAGGCCATTGTAGAGATGAAGTTCAGATCAGATTCTTGGGTGTTTTTTTTTTTAAATTTGCCTCTACAACGTACAGTGCCAGGCCTGTAGAGATTGCGTTCAGTCATGGCGCCACTTGTATCTTCTGCTTTGTAATGAGTAGCTACAACCATTGAGGATGTGGAACAGTGTACAATGATGATGATGACATAATTGGCAGCGTCCAAGATTGGTCCTGCCCCACAGCTTCAGATTGGCAAGGGATGGAAGTTGATCATGAATTGCTTTGATGTGAAAAGACAGCAGCTCTGGTGTCCAGACATACAAAAGTTTCTTCCAGGAGGTTGTAGACTGATTACTGAAAGGACCCCAATTTCAACCACTGCCCTTGTTTTGCACATCCGTAAAGGTAGACCGACATGTCTTCCTCATCTAAATCTTTTATTATTCCGGTGAGGCATTTCCTTTGTTCTTGATGACTCATGTCTTTGATCAGCTTTTGGTTCTTAATTCTTGTACCCAAGACCGGCTCTGTCCGTCTGACCTCTAGCCATTTCATTCAGAAATAGATGGCATTCGTTCTGTTCTAATTCTTTTATACCAATTACATAAGACATTTATATATTATAAGATTAGTAACCCACTTCACACTTATCTACCTGTTTTTATTGGCTCTTTTGAATCTTTTCCTCTGTCTTTCTTGCTGCTGTTCTCCTTGTTTTGCCGATTTCTTGCCAAACAGGGCTTCATTGTATCTGAAACATACCACACAATTGATTTATCACTTCTAAAAATACATTTTACAAGAAATTTTTATGTTGTTAAAGATTGAAATATTGTATTAATCTACTCCACAAGAGCACTGCAAAATTAGTTAGTTTCTTGTATTACAATCTTGATCAAATCTGCACTGGGAATTCTAAATAAACTTACACTTTTGAACCAACACGCTCCTGCAACTCCTGCAGCTCTTCAAAGGGAACTTCTGACAATTCTGTAGAGCAAATCAATGAAGTAGCTATTATTTCAGTATATATGTGTTAAAGTAGAGAGATGATCTATCTTTAACATTATTTAATTGTAGTACTTTTTGGCATGTGGATTGTGGAACCATGCAGGCATATATTATCAGTTAGTGGGTCATAGTACACAAATACTACATGGTTATTGGCAAAATAAGGCTCACTGTTTTCCCGAGGTACTGGCTATGGGCCTTATTTTCCTGATATAAACCATGCAGTATTTGTTTTATTACACGTTACTGTGACTCTGGGAACGAGGTTGTATTGAAATAGGTACTTATAATTTAGGAATCAGCCAATGAAATAGCATGATTATGTTCATGAATATTCATAGGGTGTAATAATTTGCGATACAACTAATTTGCTCAAAACATCAAAATGCACCATCAGAATCAACCGAAATTTTGGAAATAACCTTTTCTTGAGGATATCTAGTGAATCATAAATACAAATGAATGTGTTAGAATCACAAAATGAACATTTAAAATATAATACAGGTCATGCGTGGGTGCCTTGGGATCAACCACACCAAATCAACTTGCAGCTTGCAGTCTGTGGGGTGTTGCCATATTGACTGAAGGTTGGCCCCTGTCATCTGGTCACTACCAAGATCCCCAAGTCAAGAAACGGTTGAGTTTTGAAGTTGTTTCTAATCCCACCATCTATATCAATTCTAGTTAACTTACCTTTTCTGATGGAGTCCTTGTGTTTCAGGTTGCATGAAAGAAACAAAATAGAACAGATGCAGGTATAAATTTGTTGATAAACATGTTTTCTAATAATACCATTATTGCCATAATAGGTTTTTAAGAAAATGCTGTTGCATCAATCACACACAAAATCAATGTGTAGCGACTGTCCATAATTCCCAATAAACTTGCTGTATGGGTAAATAACATACAAGAACAACCATGAAATAAAGAGAAGTAACAAATGTGGTACATGTATGCCACCTTAATTGGTCTACCGATGTGATTGCGGGTGTGTTCATCAGAGCTTTAGGCAATGACAGTGCACTCTACAGTAATGTCAGTTGGCCCTCTGTACTACTGTTCTTACAATTATTGTAACTGCATAGCACTCTTAGCTATACCATAACAGCTGAACAATGCACAATGGATATCACTATCATTTTTTTGCAAAATACACAAGCTCTTGATTAACTAACATGAAAAATCGCCCCCACAGAATCAGCAAATCTGAAACATATTTTGCAACATCAAGTATCATTCTGCAGCATACTGATGTTGGCAAGTGTTGAAGGTACGAGCAGGAATGTTTGATTAATCAGGGCTAGTAATGATTATCAGCTTTTATTGACAGACAGATGACAAAAGTACAAGTGGTCCACGTACCACAAGGCGTTTTCTTTTTCAAAATCAAAACTAGACTGGATGAACCATTAACAGAAGTATGTGTTCTATCAACACATTTCCTTCAAATGATGACTTACTTGGATATGTCCAGCCAAAAGTGGGGCGTCATGTCATTGCATTACACAACTACTTCCACCCATATTACGTAAACCAACTTTATACGCTTGTGGTTACAACTGCGACTTGCCATAATGCACACATTTTACACTGCATGAAGGCAATAACATCAATTCATATCTCTGTTCAGACAAATTACACACACCATTCCTTGCCTACCTGTTATTTAAATCTCCTTGGGCCAAACTGCTCAAGAGGTATGGAAAAGCAAAGTATGTGAAATATGCCCCACGAGCATGCAAAGGCAACCTTTATATGAGTTTCAAGAGGTTTCTCCCAGACAGGCAAGTAAAGGCACTCAGGTGGTCCTCCCTGCTAAATGACTACTATGCACTAAGTTCTTTCACTTATATTAACCCTAACTCCCTACCTCCAGTGGGGTAAATGCCCAGCCGGCAGTAAGTGGCACTCGTGCCGATTATTGCTGGCTTGACTTTTATCTTCTAGCGCTAATTTTCTGAAAAGACATTAATGTCCAACCAGCATGTATCAGCAGTGGGTCTCTCAAGGGGTAAATGTATAGCCGGCAGTTATTGCCAATCCGATTTTGGCAATCTCACGAGGGGTATATGCCCAGCCAGCACTTACTGGCAATCCAATTATGGAGATCTCCTGAAGAGTAAATGTCCAACCGGCACTTAGTGACAATGTCAATCTTTTTCACTGAATGCCCAGCCGGGAATTCCAGCCGGCACTTAGCAGCATTTAAAAAATCATGATTGCCGATAAGTGCTGCTCGGTAGGTTAGGATTAAGTGAGATACTAGGGGTTTCATGCAAATAAATCTTGCAAGATAATTTTTCCAATTTCATGTTTTACTCACATTTTTTTATTCCCTCCTTTTCTTCTTCCGATTCTTCACCTCAAGCATTTTCAGAAACTGTTACTTGTATCCTAAGATTATCATCTTGATTTTTATCCTACATACACTACAAAATTGAACAAGTTTTAGCATTTCATAATGTAATGCATCCCCCCCCCACTCCTCTTTCCTCATCTCGTCCTGATATGTACAAAGTTTTTAAGTATATTTACCTATAGTGGATTCTGGCACAGAGATTGGTCACCATAAGCCTTTTTTGGCATGTGTGTAACCGGGGCCATAAATTAGCAGTGTTTTTGTTTGAAAATATTTACCAAATCTACAAAAAAAGTTAGCTTTTAAATAAAATGCAACTTTTAGATGGTTAAAAATGTGAACACAAATAAGAACATCTTTAGAGGGATTAAGAGACAGTCAATATTAGCCCTAACACCATTCACTATGTTTTGCAAGCAATTACTACATACCACATATAATTAATTACCACAGGCCCTATGAGTACACTACCAATTACCACAAGGTACAACTGATGCGCACTATCAAACAACTCAGTACCACAAAATACCACAGTGACTGATGGCGGTGTGTTAAACATCCATTACCACAGTTTACCACAAAAATGGCCATGTGTGGATCATGTGGTAATCGGTTGTGTTAGGGCTTATTTAGGCCCTTATAATAAAATGCTTATTTTGTAACCTGTGGAACCTTGTGGAATGTGCATTAACATAATGGCATTTAGGAATAATTGTTATCATCAACAGTGTATTTTCATCAAGAAAGTTCATGTCTGTTTGTTTGGTATGGAGACCTATGTTAATTGAGAGATTTTGAGCCTTTCCGTTTTAATCACCCGATATATAATTTTGAAAGAATGCTGGTTTAAGAAGAGACCTATTTATTTTCTGGCTACAATGTGTAGGTAATAAACAGTGGCGTAACCGGAGGGCCTTCCGCTTCCCGCTGTTTCGTTTGTCCCATATGAGCATTCCCACTCTCCTATTGTCGGTCGACCGGTTACCAACGGGTTTTCACGCTTCTGCATATCTAAGAACAGACGAGTTTTACTCCTTCTTTGCACCAGCCCAAGGGCGAACAGGTATAGTTGCCGCACCCACTATGTTACGGCCACTGTTTATTACTCACCCACATTGTGCCCCGCCAATACGGCGTTTCCTTCTTGTATTTTTTCGACACCCCTCCTTTTTTTTTTCGCCCGATCTCGCAGATAATACGGTCTTGTTTAGAAGAGCATAGCGACTTCCCTTCCCCATATGGCGCGCAGGCGAGAAGGCAAAAAGCGACAATAGGTGTATTAAGGACGACAGCGAGACAGGGCCCCCAAAGTATTTTCCGAGGAAGAAAGCGGGAATAAGAGAAGGGAAAAGGGGAAGAGAAGGAAAGAGAGAAACGGGGAAGGAGAAGGGAAAAGAGAAGAAAAAGGGCGTGGGGGGTAGGCGGGAAAAGAGAAAGGGGAGGGAAGGAGGGAAAAGAGAAAGAAAGGGAAAGGGAGAAAAAGAGAGAAGGTTGAGGAGGTAATAGGTAAAGGGAAGAGCGGAAAAATAAATAGTCTGGTGTGTGGGCCGATCAGGTTGAGAATAGTATATCTTCACCATGACCCCCCAAACAAACCCCCCTAGTTCTCAAGAATTCGAACAAACTGTTAAAAAAATATGGTGAAAGCCTGGAAAATTTCTTGAGTCTTTCCCCACGGAGGCTCAGGTCTGGTTACACACCGGTAAAAAAATGTTTATTAGTTCAACTTCCAGTGGTATTAAAGCAATAAAAGAACATTTTGAAGAGCGCCCCGATTTCAAAATTATATTTTTGCAGTGTATGTGATAATTGGTCTAGGAAACTACACCTGCAACGAAAAATGCTAAAAAAATGAGTATTTATCATAAAATAAGCGATTTTGTTAATTAGAAGTGGGGATCCCGGATTGTACTTAAAGCAGTGCGGGAGATGTCTAATACGTTTATGTCCCTCCATGAGGAAATAGTGCACTCAAGAAATTGACCTATAATTAACTTGCCGGGAACCCAATAAAAACAACAAGGGAGGAATAGATGCGGACATCGCGCTATTCCCGGCTATTTAATATTGGAAGGCATTTCCAAGATAGTGATGCACACGGGAATGCTCACAAGCTCATTTAATTATGCCCGATACTTGAACTCGCTGATGACCTTTTGCTATAAATGGTAATGCACATGCTCAGATCAGGCTTGAAATTGTCCTAAGACTCCAATGGATGATGTTTGTAAGTAGGGTGTGCTTAATATTGATGGTAACCACTTAAATGGTGTTGTTTTTTTGTTTTTATACATGGTATCTTGGGAATGAAAATGGATTGAGGGCTCAAAAATTTCAGGGAACAATGCAATGATAGGAACGACTCAGAAAAAAATAGAAATTGATCAACAAAAAATTCAAAAATGATGTTGGTAAGAAAGAAGTATAATTTGTAGAGTGTAGGAGAGGTGCCTTACCTAATAGGACTAGAATAAAAAAAGTTATAGTAAAAAAATGTGTCCCTCTAAGAAGACTTCTTTTTAAAGAGACATGAGTAGGTTTCCAGAAAGAAGCGCCCAACCCCAATTTTATCGACTACGTTTTTTTACAGATTTGGGAATTGCTTACCAATGTATTAGAATCACACCTGAAGTGAAATAAGCCGATACGCCGTCTTTAATGTAATAAGATGATGATTTAGTAGTTTAGTCGTGCCGACAGAAAGTCAAAGCATTATTTCTAAATTCTATGGGGAACGATTAATTACGATAGCAGGCAAAGTTCAAAAACAAGGTTTGCGGTTTTTTCTTTTGCACAAACGGTTTGTACAAAACCCTTCGAACGTTGTCGTAGGTGGTCTAAACAAACCGATCCAGTGAAATGTGAGAGTGAAATTTGTATCCTAAAAAAAATCTCCTCCTGTCACTTTAAAGGGATTTAGCAGCGATTTAACCGAAAACATCGAAAAAAATCATCAAAATTCACATTTTTACAATTTGTTACTGGCATGGAAATGCAAACATAACTGCAAGTGGTTGGCTTAAATCGTGTATTTAAAGGGCAAGGGCAGGGCTTTTTACCGATTCTGTTAATTTCTATACGTGGCATAAAAATTCCGACTTGCGATCAGAAAAGGCCTGTTCCCGGTGAATATCACAGATTTTCAGCGTGATATTGTACATATGATCAATACAGTTTGACCTCAAACACAAAACTTATTAGTGATCTGTGTGTACTTACTGTACTGTTTGTATGTTGTAGACGCCGTCGCTGGGTTTTTTTTGATTGTAGGTCTATTTGTGGGAGACAATATAACAAATTTCCTCAAATACTTCATTTTTTTCAATATTTGGTTCGGTGGGTTTTTTTCTACATTAACCAATTTAATGGGTTTGTACACACTTATCCCTCATTTATAAGTTAATTAAAAACTGCATGTCCAAATTTTTTTCGATTCTCTCGCAATTATCGCTGCCTAACCCCTTTAAGCCACAGGTGAGCTCCAAAACGTTTGTGAACCACAGCTGGCAAACTGCACTGAACTATGGGCTCACTGAAAGCTGGCTATGTTGTTTTGCCAAGATTAGTCTTTGGTTTTGCGAGGATGAGTGAACAGGGAATAAAATGAATTTGGTAGGATTTGTCAACAAAGGTTGGCATTTCTTGGGCATGGTCAGTGACACAGAGCACAATAACTAACTTCCACACAGCAGGGGCATCAGCTTAAATTGCACACAATAAGGATGTTGTTAGTGGAATTTTATAGAGTTACCAGGGAATTATTGAACTAGGTAGCAAACAACACACAAAAAAACTACTCAAGATGAATCAGATAGAGCTGAATGTCACCCCCCAACGGCAGGGCCAGGGTGTCTGGTGTCCTAGCAATGAGTAAGGCCTTTCATTGATTATCAAAATCGATATACTTCCGGGGTGGTTTGGGTTAAGGGTAAGGTAAATCTTTGGGACCCCTGAACAGGGGCGGGTCCCAAAGCCAAATCGAACTACACCTTCAACTAACAACTTCTTTGCAAGTGCAAGTCGACTGACGAGAAACTAATTTAGGGGAGAAGGGGTAAGTGAGTGCACTTTTTACAGAGAAGGAAATATAGCCAGGAGGGCAATTGCAATGTTTACAAATGAAATGTGGACACATGGAGTAAAGCAGGGGGGGGGATGGGGGGGGGTGGGGGGGGGGGGTGGGGGGGGGGGGGGCGGGGGGGCTATATCACCAATATTTTGAGGAGGGGATGGTCAAATACGATCATCCCCCAATGTTGATGGCCATTCAGATGTTTTTGACCAAAAATAAACTAATATATATTTTACCATATAGTTTAAAAATTGGTTAAACGTAAATTTTTCCCGCGCTTCGCGCTCACTTTGTATTAATTCAATTACAGGTCATGATTTTAGCCTTTATTTTAAATACAAAAAAGGTCTAGTGCACTTTGCGCGCACATGTGCTACTCATGGATCTTTCAGCAAACCTGTTCATTCATAAAATTTTCATCACCCCATCCCCCAATGGCAAAAAAATTTACGCCACTGATGTTACATGTTTACTTGATTAAGGTATTACAAATTTTTGCTAATATTCTGCATAATCCTTCAGTGAGGTGCGAAAAACATTTTGTAAACTGGCTCAACTTACCCAAGGAGTGGGGTAGGTTGAGCCAGTCATGGGGGTAAGTTGAGACATCCATAGAAATGCACAATATATGTGTCATAGCATTGAAGTCCAGTTTTGCCTTTTTCTATTTTTCTTGTTTCAAGGTATTTTGCCAAAAAAATGTTTGATATAGTGAAAGTTCAGTCTAAAAGTTGAAAATAATTTTTGATGTGATTCTACTTGAAAATATTTTGGGGGAGAAAATTGTGCACATTTTCCTATGCTCAACTTACCCCATGCCCAGTTGCTCAACTTACCCCATAGGGACCATTTCCATCAAAAATCAAGATTCAAACTAAAACTTGTTACAGTTACAATCAGTTTTCTAAAGTTATGTTCACATATCACACCCTCAATACACAAAAGAGTGACATAGCTTTCATCCTTGTAGGGGGAATTTGACAAAAATCATTTTAGTTTAGAGAAAGTTAAAAAAAAAGTGCCAAAAATGAACTTTTTAGTGCAACATTCTAAATGTATGTGCAAGTGATTCCATCTTACACTTGAGAAACCTGTGTTATGTAGTCTAATAGATAGTACGTAAGTGAAATAAGTCTTTGTCTTCTTTCTATACTTCATAAGTACAAGTAAATGATCGATGCGCAGTGCAGCATTATCGTGCGTAATTCCTAAAAAACGCGCTTATACACTCTTAGACGCAGTACAGAGGGTGTTTTTAAGTCAATCCCACAATGCCCAGTTTTGGGAAATTTCACTCAATAGGGTCATGTGACTCACAAAAATCCATTTCTTAACACATAAAAACCAGACTTTAACGCTCATTTAGCCCACAAAGCGTTAGTACTTAGGGAATTTTTGCATGATAGGAAAGTCTTCTGGTTCTTAAAACTTTTGGAAAAAAACACCTTTTTATCCTTACGTAATGAACCTGTGTTTCGTACAGTGTAGTATTGGCACATTGCTATGCATCATGGGATTTAATTCAAAACACCCTCTGACGCAGTTAAATAGCGCGCGGTGAAGACACAGTGCGTATACCAAGCATTCCTTGCTGAGACTGGTGTGGGAGTTATTGATTACTTTGACTACATGTAGACTAGGTTTACAGAGTATAGAGGGGTTGATCGAGAACTTATCAATAACTGCCGCTGCCACGCCAGTTGACGGATAGAGCCTAAGATAGAAACAAATCAAAATTTCAAAATTAATTTAATAAAATAACAAGTGGTGCTTCCCTGGCTAGATATTACTATCCTGTTAAGGGTTGTTTTACAATCAGGGTACTATTGACTGAAAATACAAATTGAATCATAAAAACAATGTCTGAATTTCTCATAATTGGTACTATGCCAACTTAAAAACAACCAAAGCACGACTACGCTGCAAAAAAACCATTTGAAATGCTTGTTGATTAACAAAAATATGTACATAAATGAAATGCTTAAATCACGTCTCATTGAAGAGGTTAATATTGAAAGTAGATTAGCAATGTCATAAAGAAACATTTGGGACAACATTTAACATTTAGGAATAACATTTGAAGCAAGGTAACTAATATCCAGAAATCTTAAAAGAATGGACAATTTGGTAAACGGCGGTTCAGTGTGAAATTTAGTTTACAATTCAGTCAAAAATGTCCTCTCCATATTAGAACTACACCTAAAGATTAAACTAAATTGACAGTTGATGTGTTAATTCTTCTAAAAACTCTTGGTTATCTTGTTTATGCTTATACATTTGTAGTCAAACACTCGGTGGTCCCGTAAGTTTTCCTGTACACATGATCCAATGTTAGAAGTCAGTGTTCGGTCAAATATGTCCTTTCCGAAACACAAAGTTTTAATAACCATAATTTTTTCCTGAAGACCGCACACCTCCAAATTTTGGAAACATACTCTTAGAAGTATACAAAAATATTAATACTGAAAATAATCAAAGCAACTTTGTTTTTTCACCCAAGTAGAAATGAAATGAAGTTGCTCTGTCAAACTTTGTCCTCTCCGAAAAAATGTAACATTTGATCATCATAAAATTGTTCATGAAGGACGTGAGTCAAAATTTGGAATTATACTTCTTGACTTGGCTACAATGCAAAAACATCAATAATGAAATCATTCATGAACTTATTTCACCCCAAATGAGACTGCCGAGGTAACCTGATTGTTAAACACAGCCTAAATATGACATCTACAACCACATCTCTCAGATTAGAAATTAAGTGCAGTTTTTGAAGAAAAATATTGGTAGAATAACGCCTGCACTTACTATTCAAAGTTGCGACAGTCAAGCAGAAACGGAAGCGTGTGCTACATCCCTACCCATTGCAATTTTGGGAGTGTGTGCAAACAATATGAGAACTTTGGAGTGTTGTGCATTACTACTGTGGTAAAAAACGTCACCCCGTGTCTTAGCAACTACGGACAAAGCCAGACCCACGTGGTCACACTATTGTGACGCCATTTTGGAAAAGTGGAAAAACTATTTTATATGATCTTTTCATTGCTAAACTATCTCAACAAACTAATGCCTGACGATGTCATGGATGTCTAGGTCATTTTATATTCGAGGTGCCCTGGGGAAGTCAACGACAAAGTGTAATTTTCGGGGTAATTTTCCATAGGGCTGTCATGGGCTTGGGCGGTAACTAATAGTAACAGCATCTGTAATTGAAGTGGGCCCTGGCCTGGGTTTCACTTGATGGCGCGTTGGAGACGAGACCAAAGTCGCAAGGAACCAGCGTAGCTGTAAATGCAAATAAGTGATCAATTGCGCAAGTGCGAATTATCCACCAAACCAGCCCGTTGAATTAAAATGTCGTATTGTCGCTCAATTTTCCTTCGACAATTGAATATATATACGTCAACTTTATAAGATACATTTTTATATTTTATACAACAGACAAACTCAATGAGAAAATAAGGGTGGTAAACAAGAGGTGGGTTGAGATATTTAATATTGTAAAGGTTTCTGAGCCAACGGAAGCCAAAGCTAGAAGTAAACGGGAATACCGCGCAGTGAAAGGGCTGGGTCTAGGGGCAGGGTGTCTGAAGAGGAGTGGGGGTAAAAGTATTGAAGTAGTGTTTCTTTTCGGAGTTCCTCGAATATAGTCATGGACAGTTTTTGGCGGGGAGGGAGTCAGGCCCTCTATTAAAAAATAGGGGGGACGGGTTGGCGCGAGTATCTTCCCTGCCTTTCACCAATGAGGTCCCGGGTTCGATCCCCAAATAGGGACTCGTTCTCGGTGGCTTTATGTGAATTTGGTTCTCGATCCATAATCGTTTCCCGCAGGTTTTCTCCGGGTACTACGGTTTCCTCCTGCTTCCTAAATGAGATTCTTGGCATAATCTGTTCTGGTATTATGGTTTCTCTGATGTTGCTGGCACCTTTCATGGCTGGCCGACAGCGCGTGAGCATGTTTAATACGTGGATATGATTTTTTTTTTTTTTGGGCGTTAAAAATCACATCATTATTATATTATTATTATTAGTATAGTCCAGTCTCAGTTTGTTTTTGTTTTGATTAGCTAATGTCTAGCGCCGCAGGGCAAATAAATTTAATAATCTAATTTTTCGATATAAATCGCTAGCGTCGCAGACAGATAGCCCCTTAAAGAGGGCGGGGCTTGAAGAAGGAGGGAAAATTATGGGGGTAAAAGTTTTAACAGGTGCGCCGCCGGCCTATAAGTCGACCTTAGCTAAACTAGCGTGCGCCGCAGGACTATAAAGAACGCTAGCCAAACTAGATTGCGCCACAGGGCTATAAAGATCGCTTAGCCAACTAGAGTGCGCCGCAGGCAATAAAGAACGCTTAGCCAAAACTAGATTGCGGCCGCAGGCCTATAAAGAACGCTTAGCTACTAATTGCGCCGTAGGCCCTATAATTTACTATCTACTATTTAGTTATTTACTTTGTTTTATATATAATAGCACTCGCTAGCGTCGCAGACCGATACCCCTTAAAGAGGGCCAGGGCTTGAAGGATGAAAATTATGGGTTAAAAGGTGTAACTATCTTGCCCCGCTGCCTATAAAGATAAAGTCGCTAGCAACTGTTTTGCCGGCCGCAGGCTATAAGTCGTTGTAGCTAAACTTTTTTGTTGCGCCGCAGAAGCCTAATAATTTAATAATGTATGATATTTAGAGATTTTTAATGAATATTTATGAGATTTTATTAATATTTATGATATTTTAATGAATATTAATGAGTTTAATTACATCATATTCATAAAAGGGGTTGCGCCGCAGGGCCTATACGGCCATGATCTAATCGTTACAAAAAAGTGACCTTTAGAGGGTTAGGGCGAAAGCCCAGTGATCTACTCGCCCCAGTGAACTTAGGTTAGGGCGAAAGCCCAGTGATCCTACCTCGCCCCATGGACTTAGGGTTCGGGCGAAAGCCGAGTGGGATCTACTTGCCCCAGTGACTTAGGTTAGGGCGACAGCCGAGTGATCTACTCGCTACAGTGACTTAGGGTTAGGGCGAAAGCCGAGTGATCTACTCGCTACGTGACTTAGGATTAGGGTTAGGGTAGAGTTAGGGTTATCCTAACCCTAAACTCAACCCTACCCGAAACCCTACTATAAACCCTAACCCTAAACCTAAACGCACCCTAACCCTAAATATAACCCTAACCCTAACTCTAACCCAACCCTAATACCGAAAAAAGTAATTATTAACGGAATAAGCAATACTTAGACTATTTACCATCGTTACAAACGAGGACGATGGTAGAATAATGTTATACCGCTACTTGGAATACCAACTAACTTTTTCTGACTCGGACGTAATTTCACACTTTCGAGAAATAAAACTGGCGATTCAATGCACTTCCTAGTACTTTTTCGGTCATCGGCTTCGACCGAAATTCGCTTCACTTTCAATCTCCGATTTTGAATAGAAACCCTTCGGATCGACCATATGGCAAGTCTCTGTGTAGATTATGCACACTCCTATTAAATCATTTTTTTAAAATGATATCCCGTACCGCAAGTTCACACTACTTGAATTTTCGAAGTAGCTGCCGGCTGTCTTAGCGGATTCTTGCCGTCTGCTGCCCAGTTGTCACAGAGAATGAGGTAAAGGACCGCCATAAAACACTCGCGGTGCCTGATTGGCGCTATCTAAGAGTGTAAATTCGGGCGGGCCCTGCCGTTGCAGAAAATTCGACGATGGACCTTTGATAATTAAATTATTTTCTAGCCAGTCCAACTGCCCTTGTGCAAGACTTAAGCTTCCAGATCGGATTAACTCTTCACTGAGGGATTTTAAGACCCAATTTTTTGTAGATCCTCAAGGTTTTGGACACGAAAAATAGATTTTTTTAAAACTTTGTCAGATGATAGGCCATTTTGGCCCAAACCTAACTGAAACAATTTTAAAATTTCAGCAGATGTCTGTTGCCATTGCACAGTCAATTGTTATGGGGCCACCGTAACAAGAAAGAGGCCAAATGACACTTTTCATTCATGTGGGAAAAATATGCAAAATTCAATGCACTGGTATGAAGACTATAAACCTTTTTCCAAACAAATATATATTTGCGATCCATATCCTTCAGTGCAATGTGAACGAAACATTGTTCACCAGGTTGCCATTTTGGCACCTGTGCCATGTTTGAAATACGGCATTTTTTGGAATGTTAAAAAACCATCTTTTTAGACCCAATTTTACAGATCATAACACCC